>CM055128.1:324133493-324325469 GCA_029206835.1 Rana muscosa
GGCGGCTGGACACGTCACTTCCGGAGGGAGTGGGGAGGAGCGGGCGTTCGGAGCATGCATGCTCCTTCATCAGATTGAAAGATTGCCTGATGGAGCACGCATACTCCAAACCCACGCTCCTCCCCACTCTCTCGCCATCCGCAAGTGACGTGTCCAGCCGCCCCATAGAAGATTCTGAGAACCAGGAAGCGCTGGGAGCCACCAGCACAGCCGGGAACAGCTGCCTCTCCACCTGCGAGCCTAACGCCTTCCTACATGCGCTGTGATCTCTACGATCTTGAGAGTTCCAAATTGTCTGTCCTATATTAAAAATGTTTTAACATTGCTGCACTTAGATGGTGCTGCTCTCTTTTGTGTCTTGCTGAAATCTTACCTTTGCTGCAAGCTCCCACCACTTCCTTTTTGTTGTTCTCTTAGAGCAGGGGTGCCCAACCTTTTGAAGGCCGAGGGCCACTTGAGCGACTTGGCAACTAGTCACAGGCCACAATGAGCGGAGTGGGCAGATGACAGGTCTGTGTCCAGTCTGCATATGCAAAGCAGACACGGGCACGGCCCAATCTACTCTATGGGCCCTCTGATCCAAATAGGTAGAAGGGGACAGATCCACTTCTGTTTTTTTTAGCAGATCGGATTGAAGGTAGGCGGGTGTAAACGGACAAATGTCTGTTTATATCTGCCGCTCCATAGAGGTGAATGGAGGGTCCTATTGGGTCGGACCGTTCGTGTGAAAGAGGCCTAAGGCTACTTTTACAATGTCTGCAGTCTACCCACACCGTGGGTGCAGCGCAGTGTTCCTGTGGTTTTTCCTGCCAGTTAGCTGCACTTTGCCATAGACGTCTATTATATCCTGTAGGTGTGGTGCACTTTCTGAAAAGCCGCTTGCTTCCTCTACCGCCAGCCTCATTCACCACACTGAGGCTCTGAGATGCCAACCAGCCATCCCAGAGCAGGAGGTTGCGGGCCACATCAGAGGGCTCTGCGGGCCACTGGTTGGGCACCCCTGTCTTAGAGCCACCGCCAAATGCTGGGTTTGGGGGAGCGTGTGACCTCCTCGTCTCTTCAAATCCTTAACCAGACTAGCATAAACTCGCGCTTGATGCAACCTTACTTTTTCTGCAAGCTCCCCACCCCTGGGTCACTGGTTGGGCACCCCTGTCTTAGAGCCACCACCAAATACCCCATGCTGCTGGATTTGGGGGACCACGTAACCTCATGCTCCACTTCAAATCCCAGACCAGAGCCACATAAACTCACCCTTGCTGCAAGCTCCCAACCCTGCCTCTTTGTTCTTCTCTTGGGGCCACCACCAAATACACAATGCTGGGCTTGGGGGAGCATGTGACCACCTCGTTCCTTCCAATCCCTAATCAGACCCATATAAACCCTTGCTTAAACCTTACCTTTGCTGCAAGCTCCCAACCCTGCCTCTTTGTTCTTAGGGCCACCACCCAATACCCAATACTGTGCTTGGGGGAGCAAAAAATAAAAAACCCAGTGGTGATTAAATACCACCAAAAGAAAGCTCTACTTGTGTGAACAAAATGATAAAAATGTTATGTGGGTACAGTTGTAGCATGACCGCGTAATTGTCATTCAAAGTGTGACAGTGCTGAAAATTGTCCTGGGCCAATCTACCGTTTTATCTATGAATAGAAAGTCACACCCACTTGCAGGAAAAACACAAAAATACATGGTTTTCACGCTCATAGCATAGTGACAGTCTCTTTAAAGCCCACCCAGCCCAGTTCTACCCCTGTATAAGCTCCATGTTTGATTGGTGTCTGAGCTTACACAAGGCCGAAGACTAGGACCTCCTACTCAGGCGACAGAGGCCAGGCCAGGCCCTGGCTACTTTGCCCAAGAACTGCACTTTAAGAGGAGGTCACATGCTTCCCCCAAATCCAGAAGCACAGGGTATTTTGCAGTGGCTCTAAGAGAAGAACAAAGCGGCAGGGTGGGGAGCTTGCAGCAAAGGTGAGTTTATGTGGGTCTGGTTAGGGATTTGAAGGAACGAGGAGGTCACGTGCTCCCCCAATGTCCTAGAGCAGTTATGGTGAACCTTGGCACCCCAGATGTTTTGGAACTACGTTTCCCATGATGCTCAGGCACTCTGCAGTGTAGTGGAGCATCATGGGAAATGTAGTTCCAAAACATCTGGGGTGCCAAGGTTCGCCATCACTGTCCTAGAGCCACCACCAAATCAACGATGCTGGGCTTGGGGGAGCATATGACCACCTTGTCCCTTCAATTCCCTAACCAGACCCGCAAAAACCCCTGCTGAAACCTTACCTTTGCTGCAAGCTCCCAACCCTGCCTCTTTGTTGTTCTCTTAGAGCCACCACCGAAGGTTAAGGTTTCAGCAAGGGTGAGTTTATGTGGGTCTGGTTAGGGAATTGAAGGGACAAGGAGGTCATATGCTCCCCCAAGCCCAGCGTTGTTAATTTGCTTTTTACTGAATGAAACGGATTCAGTTTGTTTTGTTGTGATTTCGCTGTGATTGGTCGAAGCTAATCACATGGTACAGATGAGCTGCGATTGGCCCTGTCTGTACCATGTGATCAAATTGAACCAATCACAGCTATCAACACAATTGTACACAATGGATGGCATGAAAGGGAGCCATGCATTGTGTGCAACCGTCGTGTGACCTTCTGGTGATTGGTCACAGCGGTCACATGATACCGGCAGCGAGCCAGGACACTGATCAGTGATTGGCCGTGGACACAGCCGGTGACAGATCCCACGGCCCTGCGAGTGCTCCTTTCATAAAAGGTAGTCATATGATGTCCAATCAGGATGGGAAAGCTACCGTCCATCTGCTATAGGCCGGGAGGGAACGTTGGGTAAACCCAAGCCCTGCTTTGTCAGTGCAGGTAGGTACACATAAGGGGTTGAGTTACTGAAACTGGAGGGTGCTAAATCTGGTGCAGCTCAGCATAGAAACCAATCAGCTTCCAGGTTTTATTGTCAAAGCTTAATAGAACAAGCTGAAGTCAGAAGCTGATTGGCTACCATGCACGGCTGCACCAGATTTTGCACCCTCCCAGACGGTCGGGCGGTGGCTTTCCCATTCCTTTTTTATTTAGTAAATCAACCCCAAAATATTACTACAAATATAAGTGGCCTTTTGTGGTCATCCAAATGTTCAATGAAATGATCTATCCTTCCTTTTTATTTAGCGGTTTTGTTTTATGTATACATCATATCCTTTATATATCCTTGGTGATCAGAGCCAAAACTTTCCTAGTAAGACAATTCTTTATTTGCTTTCAGGTGACCGGAGACTTGGACAACTTGGACGCAATCCTCGGTGACCTCGCAGGCTCAGACTTCTACACCAATCCCATGAGCTCCAGCACGGCAAACATGAGAGCTAAAACGCCGGTGTACCCGGACACGCCCCCCATGGGTAAGCACCGCCCCTCCTCCACCCCCTCTCATCTGTTAGGTTCTATTTTCTTGTTGTGACCTGGCTACTGAAAACAGCCCTATTGACAGTCAGGGGCCCCAGGAGCCCAACACACGGGAACCTTAAAGTGGGGATCAATGTCTGGCAATGATCATCTGACATAACCTCTGCTTTATGGTCAAATGTTTAACCGCTTCCAGCCCTGGAATATTCTGGTATTCCTCTCCTACATGTAAAAATCAGCATTTTTTTTTTTTGCTAGAAAATTGTTCAGAACCCCCAAGCATTAGATAGATAGAGATAGATATATAGATAGATAGATATATAGATAGATAGATAGATAGATAGATAGATAGATAGATAGATAGATAGATAGATATATATATATATATATATATATATATATATATATATATATATCTATCTCTATCTCTCTCTAGATATCGATCTCTAGATATAGATCTCTATATATCTATCTGTAGATCCTCTAGATATAGATCTCTATATATCTATCTGTAGATCCTCTAGATATAGATCTCTATATATCTATCTGTAGATCCTCTAGATATAGATCTCTATATATCCATCTGTAGATCTCTAGAAATAGGTCTCTAGATATTGGTCTCTACTCTAGATATCGGTCTCTATATATCTAACTGTAGATATAGATCTCTAGATATAGATCTCTATATATCTAACTGTAGATGTAGATATAGATATAGGTCTCTAGATATAGGTCTCTAGATATAGGTCTCTAGATATAGGTCTCTAGATATAGGTCTCTAGATATAGGTCTCTAGATATCTAACTGTAGATATAGATCTCTAGAAATAGGTCTCTAGATATCTAACTGTAGATGTAGATATAGATCTCTAGATCTCTATATATCTCTAGATGTAGGTCTCTAGATCTCTATAAATCTAGATATATATCTCTCTCTCTCTATATCTCGCTCTCTCTATATCTCTCTCTCTCTATATATATCTCTCTCTCTCTCTCTCTCTCTATATCTCTCTCTCTCTATATCTCTCTCTCTATCTCTCTCTCTCTATCTCTCTCTCTCTCTCTCTCTCTCTCTCTCTCTATCTATCTATCTATCTATCTCTCTCTCTCTCTCTCTCTCTCTATATCTCTCTCTCTATCTCTCTCTCTCTCTCTCTCTATATATATATATATATATATATATAATCGCTATCTATCTATGATATATATATATATATATTTAGCAGATGTTTTGGAATTACTTTTCCCATGATGCTCTTGCACTCTGCAGTGTAGTTGAGCATCATGGGAAAGGTAGTTCCAAAACATCTGGAGAGCCAAGGTTCGCCATCACTGCCCCAGGAGAATAAAATGGAGATCGTTGCAATTTATGTCACACGGTATTTGCGCAGCAATTTTTCAAATGCAATATTTTGGGGAAAAAATACACTTTATCCACTTTGAGACCGCACATATACTGCGGCAGGGCGGCTCTATTGCGTGAAGCGACATACCTGTACGTTGTTTTGTGTAATGGATACAGGGGGGGGGGGGGCGCGGGAGCCGATGCGCATGCCCAACTGCCGCAATTGTCCGCCGGCCACCCGCGATCACTGCTCACAGAGGCAGGACGGGGATCTGCCCATGTAAACAAAACGGATCCCCGTTTTGACGGGAGAAGAGCGAGAGATCAGCTGTTCCTAGTGATCAGGAACAGCGATCTCTCTCCTCCTCCAGTGTGATTACTCGCGACGTGCACGCATATCCACACTTCATTATTAGGAGCAGCAGCAGATATTCGCTGGAGCAGGTCGCCGCAGACCCGGAGGCACGAAATGACATACCTGTATGTACCTGTTAAGCAATCCAGCGGCTGACTAGCCGCTAGGATGGCTTTTACATTACAGGGAATCGCTGGCTGCAAAAGATATCTCAATGATGCCTGTAGCTGCAAACATGGTCCAGATATCTCCACTTCAACCTAAGCACTTCATATGACCTCCTATAGGTGGGAAGTGGTTAAATGTGAGCCGTCTTTGTCCAGTGTTATTTCGGACGTTCTGTAAAATAATATTCTATACTTTCCAGGTATGAGGAGCCCTCAGAATGTTCAGGTGAATCGGCCGCCCTTCAATCGAGCCATGTCATTGGACAGCAATATGCAGGGTAACTCCACCCCTGCGGTCCGGAACATTGTTAATTTTCCAGTGATGGCAAAGCAGGGCATGATGGGAAGTCCGAGGATGATGGACGGCCAGGATAGTTATGTGATGCTGGGTACGGGCTCTCTTTTCGCTTTGTTTCGATCTTTTCTGTCCTCCATAATGTGTAATTATCTGGAGTTTGTGTTTTTCTCTATCTTGGTTTGTAGCCTCTGATTCAGATGCTTTTCACATAAACTGACACTAGGGTGGCAGCGCAGGTACCGTCATTGATTCCTGTATGGAGATTGTTGTGTGTTTTTTTCTGAAGATGGTGTGCTTAGAAGCTCCCTTGTCCTATAATGATCGCCTATTGCTGTATTTCTGGTCCCTGTAGGGAATGGAGCCAACAGAGCGATGAGCCAGCACCCGGGTGGAGAGTGGGCCTTGCAGAACTCTGCGGTGAACCAGATGGAGCCCTCCAGCACAGGGCCGGGAGGTAGACAAGGACCGGAATATAATTCCAACATGCCGAGAGCTGCTATGAGCGCAAGTATGCCGGGACATCCAGGAAGATCCAACAGCATGCCAGGGAACCGGCCGGGGCTGCCGCAGCAGATGATGGCCATGAGTATGTGTCTGAGATGTATTAGGCTGTGTGTGTGGGGAGGGGGGGGGGGGGGGGTGGAGGGACGCCTTGATTTCCATCAAACAAGGATATTTGTCTTCATATAGCTAACATCTGAAGGCAGTAATGTTTGTTTCTCTATTGTCCATTAAGGGGCCTAGCTCATGATAATAGGAAACCTAGGGTTATTCTGCCACCTACAGGAGAATGGAACACATAAAACGGAAGGCCATCCCCCTTAAGTATATAACCCTTCCCACCTCGCACTGCTCAGTTTTGCTTAGTGTCCTTCACTAAATGCATGTTCTTTCCCTTCTGCTTCTTTTTTTCTACTTTTCTTTTTTCAAGATGGATGTTTGAAATTCTTGACGTCTCTCCAGTTAGCCAATGAGTGCATGTTTCCCCCAGTACATTAAAGAGGAGCTCCAGAATTCCTTAGAGTTATCAAGTTAGTCAACCAGTGCAGGTTTTCCCCAGTACATTTAAGTTTACTGGTCTTCCCTCTATGATGGTCTTCCAGTCCGCAGCGACAACCCAACTTTTAAGACCTTCTGGAATGATAAAAAGGAAGTCGGTCTCACATGGAGCTCCACAGGAAAGACTGATGCTGGGATTGTAGTTGCCAAACCGGATTCTGTAATTTCATTGACTTCTAGGAAGGAAAACCGCCTGTGAAGCTTGAAGATACCGGCGCCTGCACCTGCACCCAAAGTCGATTTGAAGAAACGGCTTGGCGTGCCGTCATCACTGGATCCATGGACAGATAAGTTGACTTTTAATATAAGGACACTTACCTGTCCAGGGATGTCGGCACCCCAAGTCGTTTCTACAATCGGCGTCAGGTGCAGGCGCCGGTATCTTCAGGCTACACCAACGGGTTTCCTGCCCTAGAAGTTGACGAAATTATAGAATCTGGTTTGGCAACTACAATCCCAGCATTGGTCTTTACTGTGGAGCTCCATGTGAGACCGACTTCCTTTTGTCATTCCAGAAGGTCTTAAAAAGTTGGGTTGTCGCTGCGGACTGGAAGACCATCATAGAGGGAAGACCAGTAAACTTAAATGTACTGGGGAAAACCTGCACTGGTTGACTAACTTGATAACTCTAAGGAATCCTGGAGCTCCTCTTTAATGTACTGGGGGAAACATGCACTCATTGGCTAACTGGAGAGACGTCAAGGATTTCAGAGTCCTGTGATAACTAAAACGTAGTTGGGTTGTCCCTAAAGACTGCAGGACCATCATAGAGAGAAGACCGGTATACTTGATGTACTGGGAAAACCTGCACCGGTTGGCTAACTGGAGAGACGTCAAGTATTTCCAATATCCAAGCTCCTTGTGAGACGGATTCCCTTTCTTTCATTCTAGAAGGTCTGAAAAAGGGGTTCTCCCAGCTTCCTGATCCGCCATTTCCAAGTGGTTATTGTGCAGGCCTCTGAAATGCCTCAGTTTCCCATTAAAGCCCACTCTGCTAGGGCATAGATTTTTTTGGACTTTGCCACCAGGCCTCGGTGTCACTGATTTGTAAGGCTTCAAGAAAGGTCTTCAAGAAATACTTTTTGAAGTTTTACAGGGCCCATGCTTCTTTTGGTGGGAGGCTTCTGCAAGCTTTCTTTTCATTGTTTGTTTGTTTTTTTTTGTTTTTTACTTGTTGGGCTGGTTTGTCTGCAATCTTCCCATCCCCCAGTTTGGATTGCTTTTGGATGTCCCCAGGTTGATCATTCTCATTAAGCTGTGTCCCACAATGGATAATAGGGAAATAAGATTTTTGTACTCAATCACTTATAATGTTCTCTTCTCATTTTTGGACTTCTTGCTACACCTGATGCTTTGGGGAGGTATCATAGCTTCGAGAGGGCTGGTCATCCGTTTTTCCATGAGCCTGGTGACCATTTCTCCTGTGGGCGGCAGTATAACCCCAGGTTGCTTATTACCATCAAACTGTGTTCCTCAATGGACTCTGAGAAACCGATATTACGTTGAGTACAAAAATCTTAATTTCCCTCCCAACCACTAACTAGCTTCACCTTTTCTCGTCAGTACAGCTGGTTAGAAAATTAAACAGAAGGTCGTCTGTGACCCCCGACAACCACCCAGACACAGAGGATGCCCCCTTTATTGGTGGCCAGAACACAGTACTAAAATAAAAGGTTTTTTTTTTAATATGCATGTGAATATAAAAGTGACCGGTTCTCTTGAAATGCCCACTTATATTCAGTTTTACGCAGCTCCCATGCCACTCGGTTCCTCTTGTCGGAGATATGGGTCTAAACTCTGTGCAAGCTCTGTGTCAGAGCTTACACAAGGTTTATTGCCCCCTCCCTTACCGATTTGGCAGCTCAGGCCAGGGCATTGCATCCTGGGAGGAAAGCGAAATGGTTCAATGCTCTTAACGTACCTTGTAGCCCCGGGTATTTTTTGGATGACTGGAGCTTTTAGTACAAGTGGGTTGGGGGGGGGGTGAGTTTTCAAGAAAATGTGTCACTTTGCCCTGAATAGGAACAGCGTCTTTTCAATGTCCACATTTGTACATCATGTTGAAAATAAATTGGTTAACCAGTTCCTGGAAAATAATGGAAATACGGGATGGCTTTAAAGCAATCAATATTAGTTAAAGTAGAACTATAGGCAAAACTTTTTCTCTTAGTTTTGGATAGAGCAAGGAAGAGATTTATAACCCCGGTAAGGTTTATTTTTGCCAACTTTGTCCCATTGGGGAGATCTTCAATGTGCAGAAACCTCCCCCACTCAACACTCCATGTCTACAGGTACAAACCATTACTTCCATCATTCAACCCTGCTAGTATTAACGAGGTTGCTAAACTTCTTTTTTTTTTTTTTTTTAACACCCACCTAACCACCTGCCCCGTTGATCCTGCTCCTTCGCAAATGCTACGGTCACCCTCTGACTTTATTCTCTAACTCACGTTTTCAAGCTCTCCCTCTCTTCTGGCATGTTTTCCAACTCTCTAAAACACACACTAGTCAGCCTCCATATTCGAAAAGCCCTCATTGGACCCCACCAATCTTAATAATCTACGCCCCATCTCCTTACTCCCCTTCCCCTCCAAACTCCATGAAAGACTGGTCTACAACCACCTGAGTGTCCATCTGACTATAATCAAACTTCTTGATCCCCTTCAGTCTGGATTTCGCCCTCAACACTCCGCAGAAACTGCTCTCCTTAAACTCACAAAGGACCTACTATTGGCTAAAACCAACGGACACTATTCTGTACTACTTCTCCTGAACCTCTCTGCTGCCTTTGACACAGTGGACCACCCCCAACTCCTCAAAAAACTCCACGCTTTTGGTCTCTGTGACCTGTACTCTTCTCTGGTTCACATCCTACCTATCCCACCGCTCCTTCAGTGTCACTTTACAACTCTATTTCCAACCTCTCCCTCTCTTCTGGCATCTTCTCCAACTCTCTAAAACATGCACTAATCACCCCCATACTTGGAAAAACCCTCACTGGACCCCACCAATCTTAACCTACGCCCCATCTCATCCCTCCCGTTCTCCTCCAAACTCCATGAAAGACTGGTCTACAACCAACTGAGCGTCCATCTTGACTATGATCAAACTTTTTGATCCCCTTCAGTCTGGATTTCGCCCTCAACACTCCATGGAAACTGCTCTCCTTAAACTCAAACAACCTACTAATGGCTAAAACCAACCAATTCTGTACTACTTCTCCTGGACCTCTCTGCTGCCTTTGACACAGTGGACCACCCCCAACTCCTCAAAAAAACTCTACTCCTTTTGGTCTTGGTGACTGTACTCTTCCTTAGTTCTCATCCTACCTATCCCACCGCTCCTTCAGTGTCACTTACAACTCTACTTCCTCCTCTTCTCTTCTTTTCTACATCGGGGTCCCTCAAGATTCTGTTCTTGGACCTCTCCTTTTCTCAATCTACACCTCCTCCCTGGGTCAGTTGATTGCCTCCCATGGCTTTCAACATCATCTCTACGCTGACGAAACCCAAATCTATCTCTTTACCTTTCAGCTTACTCCATCTGTCTCCTCAGGCATCACCAACTTACAGTGAGGGAAAAAAGTATTTGCTCCCCTGCTGATTTTGTTACGTTTGCCCCACTGACAAAGAAATGATCGGTTTATAATTTTATTGGTCGGTTTATTTTAACAGTGAGAGACAGAATAACAAAAATATCCAGAAAAACGCATTTCAAAAAAAGTTATAAATTGATTTGCATTTTAATGAGTGAAGTAAGTATTTGACCCCTTTGCAAAACATGACTTAGTACTTGGTGGAGAAACCCTTGTTGGCAAACACAGAGGTCAGACGTTTCTTGGAGTTGGCCTCCAGCTTTGCACACATCTCAGGAGGGATTTTGTCCTCTTTGCAGATCCTCTCCAAGTCATTAAGGTTTCCAGGCTGACGTTTGGTAACTCGAACCTTCAGCTCCCTCCACATATTTTCTATGGGATTAAGGTCTGGAGACTGGCTAGGCCACTACAGGACCTTAATGTTCCTCTTCTTGAGCCACTCCTTTGTTGCCTTGGCCGTGTGTTTTGGGTCATTGTCATGCTGGAATACCCATCCATGACCCATTTTCAATGCCCTGGCTGAGGGAAGGAGGTTCTCACCCAAGATTTGATGGTACATGGATGACGGTGGGGATGGTGTTCTCCATGGATGACGGTGGGGGATGGTGTTCTTGGGGTCATTGGCAGCATTCCTCCTCCTCCAAACACGGCGAGTTGAGTTGATGCCAAAGAGCTGGATTTTGGTCTCCTCTGACCACAACACTCTCCCCCAGTTCTCCTCTGAATCATTCAGATGTTCATTATCAGACTTCAGACGGGCTGTACATGTGATTTCCTGAGCAGGGGGACCTTGCGGGCGCTTGCAGGATTTCAGTCCCTCCCGGTGTAGTGTGTTACCGATTGTTTTCTTGGTGGCGATGGTCCCAGCTGAGATCAGTGACAAGATTCTCCGTGTAGTTCTGGGCGGATTCCTCACCGTTCTCATGATCATTGAACCTCCACGAGGGCAGATCTTGTATGGAGCCCCCAGACTGAGGAGAGTGACAGTTATTTTGTGTTTCTTCCATTTGTGAATAAATCCCCCCAACTGTTGTCGCCTCTCACCGAGCTGCTTGGCGATGGTCCTGTAGCCCATTCCAGCCTTGTGTAGGTCTACAATCTTCTCCCCGACATCCTTGGACAGATCTTTGGTCTCGGCCGTGGTGGAGAGATTGGAATCTGATTGATTTGTTTCTGTGGACAGGTGTCTTTTATACAGGTAACAAGCTGAGATTAGGAGCACTCCCTTTAAGAGAGGGTCCCTAATCTCAGCTCGTTACCTGTATAGAAGACCCCTGTGGAGCCAGAAATCTTGCGGATTGATTGGGGATCAAATACTTATTTCACTCCTTAAAATGCAGTTATTACCTCTTATATATCTTGACCCTCCCTCTTAGATTGTAAGCTCTCATGAGCAGGGCCCTCTTATTCCTACAGTTTTAAAGTGTATTGTATTTGTACTAGAGGTCGACCGATATGGGTTTTTCTCTGGCCGATGCCGATATTTGGAAATCGGGGCGGCCGATTGCTGATATATGTTGCAGATTTTAGGCCGATTTTTTTTATTTTTCCTTCATCTCAGAAAACCTAGGGTGGAGAGGTGGGGAGGAGGTTATTGTTTAAGGTGAAGAGGTGGCGTGCAGCCTATCAGTGTCCATCAGTGCCACCTCATTAGTGCCTACCAGTTCAGCCTGTCAATGTCCATCAGTGCAGCCTCTCACTGCCACATCAGTGCCCACCGGTGCAGCCCATTAGTGCAGCCTATCAGTATTCATTAGTGCCCACCAGTGCAGCCTGTCAGTGCAACCTCATCAGTACCCACCATTGGAGCCCATCAGTGCCACCTCATTAGTGCCCACCAGTTCAGCCTGTCAGTGCCCCCTCATCAGTGCCAACCAGTGCATCACATCAGTGCCAACCAGTGCATCACATCAGTGCCCACCATTACAGCCTAATAATTTCATTTACTGCCACTTCATCAGTGCCCACCAGCAGAGCGCTCCTGGCTCCGTTCCATCCCCTAGCCTAGCCAAAGAAAGCTCCATTCGTCCCCTGACGTGCTGTTCTCCCCGGCTCTGCCTACAAACCCCAGAATGCAGCGCGGGCCGGTAACAGCCAATCGGCGGCCGCCGCTGTCTACTTCCTCCACTGGAAAAAAAAACGTCCCCTGACGTGCTGCACGCTCCCCGCCTTTGCCTTCAAACCCCAGAATGCAGCGCGGGCCGGTAACAGCCAATCGGCGGCCGCCGCTGCCGACTACCTCCACTGGGAAAAAAAAATCATCAGACAGCGCCCGTGATAGCAGCAGACGATGAACGGGCGGGGGGGGCAGGAATTCCACCCAGCACGCCCCTGCCTCATCCGACAATCGGCCTTTTTTACATAATAATCGGCCGATGCCGATTTCTTTAAAAAGTCGAAATATCGGCCGATATATCGGTCGACCTCTAATTTGTACTGTCTACCCTCAAGTTGTGAAAGGCTGCGTAAACTGTCGGCACTGTATAAATCTTGTATACAGTGGAACCTCGGTTTACGAGTAACGCGGTTAACGAGCATTTTAAAAGACGAGCAACTTTTTTTTTTTTTTTTTTTTATTCTGACTCGGTTTGCGAGTGTTGTCTCGCAAGACAAGCAGAATTCAAGCTAATACAGTACCGCATTTGGTCTGAGATGCGGGGGCGCCAGAGCCGATCGGCGCCATCGGCAGTGCTCGGAAAGACACGGAATGACTCAGTTTCTGAGGTTTGCTGAGGTCAGCCGAAGTGTGTTCTCTGGCCTTTCCGCCCGTTTCTGAGGCTCTGCGCCCCCCCCCCCCACCTCTGGCCATATACGGTATTGCATGCCATTGAAGTCAATGTGGAACAAATTATTTTAGTTTCCATTGACTTTAATGGGGAAACTCGCTTTGATATGCGAGTACTTTGGATTACGAGCATTCTCCTGGAAAGGATTATGCTCGTAATCCGAGGTTCCACTGTAATAATAATTTACATTCACTTCCTGTCCCATAGCCAAACAGGAAGTGAGAAGCAAATTAGGGGAATTTCTTGTGGGACTCTGAGGTCACCAGAACTAGTGTCCCCAATTGGAAGATTTTCCCTTATTACTTTTCTGGGGACATTTCAAAATGTTGAGATTTTCTTTGACTTTTAATGATAATGGTAAAAAGGACAAAGAGAGGGGATGAATCTCCTTAACGGGGACATAGACTGTAATAAAAAGCTGACCGATGTTCTAATCCTTCCCTCTATCCAAAAATAAAAAAGTTTTGTCCTTAGAAAGTGTATTGAAGAATGAGATCTACATAGATAATGGAGCTCCCCAGTCTTGATATAATGAGTCCCCTTTTACTTCTTAGGGCCTAATGAGATGTCGATGGGCATGGGATCCAGCCCTTATGGTCAGCAAGCACCTTCAAACCCTGCGGGCTCCTGGCCGGACAGTATCATGGCCATGGAGCAGGGGCCGAACGGATCTCAGAACAGGTGAGGCATGTTCTGGGGGGGGGGGATAAATTTTCGGGGTCGTGTGAGTCAAATCTATGCTTTGTAGTTGTCACACTGCGGTCATTGTGACTTCATGGACTTCTGTCTTCTCACCTTTTACAGAATCTCTATGCCAACTTCGTCTTCCAGGCAGCTTGGAAGGACTTCTCTGGATGATCTCCTTTGTCCTCCGTCAACCGTGGAAGGGCAAACCGACGAAATCGCTCTCCTGGACCAACTCCACACCCTTCTGAGCAATACAGATCCAACTGGGTTGGAGGAAATCGATCGGGCCCTGGGGATCCCTGAGCTTGTTAATCAGGTATTTGTGTGTGTGTGTAGGAGGAGAGAGCAGGTTTACCAGACCGGTGTTTGTAGTCTATAGAAAAAAAGTACCCCTGATTTGAGGATGCTCTCCTTTTCCATTATGAAAGTGACTCTGAGTGCCGGTTCACACTATGCGGTGCGGGAACCACATGCAAATTTCACCAGGAATCGTACCGCCTTCCTGTTCAATCCCAATGCGGTTCTTCAGCAGTGCAATGTAAGCCAGTATTCTGTATGGTTCAAATTGCACCAAAATCACACAGGACCCCTTTTTTTTGGGACTGTGCCAAACCCATGTAATCCGATTTTGCAAATCACACTGCCTTTTGTGAACCGATTTCGGGGGGGGGGGGGGGGTGTAACTTAAAGTAGTTGTAAAGTCTCTGTTATTTTTATAGAAAAAAATAAAATGTTTTGCTTACCTCTAGTGATGCAACGAATGTTTTTTTTGGTACCGATCCCGAAAGCTGATACCGAAATCGCACCGATACAGAATGTGACTGTTTTTAAATAATATTTTTATACAGGAGATGGCCAGAGACTTGGGCCATGGTACAGGAGATGGGCAGAGACTGGGGCCATGGTGCAGGAGATGGCCAGAGACTGGGGCCATGGTGCAGGAGATGGCCAGAGACTGGGGCCATGGTGCAGGAGATGGCCAGAGACTGGGGCCATGGTGCAGGAGATGGCCAGAGACTGGGGCCATGGTGCAGGAGATGGCCAGAGACTGGGGCCATGGTGCAGGAGATGGCCAGAGACTGGGGCCATGGTGCAGGAGATGGCCAGAGACTGGGGCCATGGTGCAGGAGATGGCCAGAGACTGGGGCCATGGTGCAGGAGATGGCCAGAGACTGGGGCCATGGTGCAGGAGATGGCCAGAGACTGGGGCCATGGTGCAGGAGATGGCCAGAGACTGGGGCCATGGTGCAGGAGATGGCCAGAGACTGGGGCCATGGTGCAGGAGATGGCCAGAGACTGGGGCCATGGTGCAGGAGATCAATACAGCCTCCCCTGTGTCCCCCAGTTGAGCAGCCTCCCCTGTGTCCCCCAGTTGAGCAGCCTCCCCTGTGTCCCCCAGTTGAGCAGCCTCCCCTGTGTCCCCCAGTTGAGCAGCCTCCCCTGTGTCCCCCAGTTGAGCAGCCTCCCCTGTGTCCCCCAGTTGAGCAGCCTCCCCTGTGTCCCCCAGTTGAGCAGCCTCCCCTGTGTCCCCCAGTTGAGCAGCCTCCCCTGTGTCCCCCAGTTGAGCAGCCTCCCCTGTGTCCCCCAGTTGAGCAGCCTCCCCTGTGTCCCCCAGTTGAGCAGCCTCCCCTGTGTCCCCCAGTTGAGCAGCCTCCCCTGTGTCCCCCAGTTGAGCAGCCTCCCCTGTGTCCCCCAGTTGAGCAGCCTCCCCTGTGTCCCCCAGTTGAGCAGCCTCCCCTGTGTCCCCCAGTTGAGCAGCCTCCCCTGTGTCCCCCAGTTCAGCAGCCTCCCCTGTGTCCCCCAGTTCAGCAGCCTCCCCTGTGTCCCCCAGTTCAGCAGCCTCCCCTGTGTCCCCCAGTTCAGCAGCCTCCCCTGTGTCCCCAGTTCAGCAGCCTCCCCTGTGTCCCCAGTTCAGCAGCCTCCCCTGTGTCCCCAGTTCAGCCTACCTGTGCAGGGGAAGAGAGGAGAGCCGCTGCCGCCTGGTGATTAGAGCGCCAGGAACATAACAGCTTTCATTTCAATAGCTGTGTGTTCCCTGCGGCGCGCCATCACATACAGCCCCTCCCCCTTGTCCGGGGAACTTTGTTGGACGGGTGATCTGTCGCAGGGAACACACAGCTATTGAAATGAAAGCTGTTATGTTCCCGGCACTCTAATCACCAAGCGGCTCTCCTCTCCCACATCGACACCCCCGTAATGGGCGACACGGGGGGGGGGGGGGCCAGCCCCATTTTTGGCTCCAGTATCGGCCTAATTTCTCTTTCGGCTTTTTGCCAAAAGAGCCATTATCGGCCGATATGTTTCGGTGGCCGAAATTTTGGATAGATTGTCAGTAATAAAAAAAACTAACCTAGTTACGGAGGGGCACAGGAAAAGTTTTTTTTTTTTTTAGCAGCAACATTGGATGTAGTGGGACCTCCTGCATGTCCAGAGTTTCTGTCCACGTCAACCAAGATTGTTAATTAAAGTGGAGTTCCATCCATAAAATGTACTTTGCATAAATCCACAGCATTCTCCTTCAACAACATTTTGAAAAAAAAACTTCTTTAGTACTCACTCCTTTAGCACTGCTGCTATGGGGTCCCTTCTATTCTGCCACTTCCTCTCCGTGGCGATTGACGTAACTTCCCTCGGCGCCAGTGCTAGCATCGCGTTCTTTTAGAAACCGGAAATGAAGACGTAACAACGGGGCGGGCACTTCCTCCTTCGCCGACCGTTGTTATGGCAACAAGATATTAATCCTTTCCCTGCGCAAACGGCGCACGCGCGAGAACAGGAGGTGCATGCTGGGTATCCAGCATCACCATCTCCAGGAAGAGAATGCCAGTGGGCCTCACATGCCCACACTAGAGATGGAAGCGCTCAGCAGAGCACAAATAAAAAGTAAGTAATATTAACCACTTCAGCCCCGGACCATTTCGCTGGTCAAAGACCAGGCCCCTTTTTGCGATTCGGCACTGCGTCGCTTTAACTGACAATTGCGCGGTCGTGCGACGTGGCTCCCGAACAAAATTGGCGTCCTTTTTTACCGACAAACTGAGCTTTCTTTTGGTGGTATTTGATCACCTCTGCGGTTTTTATTTTTTGCGCTATAAACAAAAATAGAGCGACAATTTAGAAAAAAATGCAATATTTTTTACTTTTTGTTATAATAAATATCCCCAAAAAAATATAAAAAATATTTTTTTTTCCCTCAGTTTAGTCCGATACGTATTCTTCATATTTTTGGTAAAAGAAAACCGCAATAAGCGTTTATTGATTGGTTTGCACAAAAGTTATAGCATCTACAAAATAGGGGAAAGTTTTATGGCATTTTTATTAATATTTTTTTTTTTATACTAGTAATGGCGGCGACCAGCGGTTTTTATCGTGACTGCGACAATATGGCGGACACATCGGACACTTTTGACACATTTTTGGGACCATTGTCATTTTTACAGCGATCAGTGCTATAAAAATGCAGATTACTGTAAAAGGACACTGGCAGTGAAGGGGTTAACCATTGGGTGGCGCTGTAGGGGTTAAGTGTGCCCTAGTGAGTGATTCTTACTGTAGAGGGGCGTGGCACGTCACTGATCGCTGTTCCCGATGACAGGGAACAGACGATCACTGACATGCCACTAGGAAGAACGGGGAAAGGTTTGTTTACACTTACCTCTCCCCGTTCTTCAGCTCTATGACCCGATTGCGGGACACCGGCGGCGATCGGGTCCCGCGGGCGCGGTCATGGAGCTTCGGACCGGGTCGCAAGCAACCCACGGCTGGCATCTTAAAGGGGAGGTACCTGTACGTCCTTATGCCCAGCCGTGCTATTCTGTTGACGTATATCGTCGTGCGGCGGTCCTTAAGTGGTTAAAAAACGTAAATCAAGCGGCGATTTCAGTAATAACATTGATTATTAGTGTTTACAGCGGAGTTCCAGGCGAAAATTGAACTTCCGGTTCCTTACCCCCTCCCGTGTCGTATTTGGCACCTTTTAGAGAGGGGGGGGGGCAGCAGATACCTGTGTAATCTAGGTATTTGCGCCCACTTCCTGGCATAGATCACTGTGGTGACCTACGCCAGCTCCGGCGCCTACTCCCCCCACACACAGGTCCCAGAAGACGAGCACCAGTGGGATCGCGCAGCGCGACAGGGAACCAGGAAGTGAATCCGCAAGGCTTCACTTCCTGATTCCCTTACCAAAGATGGCAGCGGCAACATCCGAGAGCCAACCAAGGGATAGATCGGCTTCGGGTGCCGACATTGTGGGTGCCCTGGACAGGTAAGTGTCCTTATTTTAAAAGTCAGCAGCTGCGGACCTCCGCTTTAAATAGTTTAACAGAACGGAATACATTAAAAAATAAAATAAAACTCTGGGTGGAACTCGGCTTTAAACAGCCCAGTTATAACATGAATGGCCTTCTATCACTTGGGTGTCAAAGCTTTCATACCTCATCGCTCCTCCTCCACAGCTCTGCTCACAATCTGGGCAATAAAACGCTTGGCTGATTTTGCCGTCCTGTGTCGCTAACCTAGGAGAGTGTCGCTTGTTCTCTGGTCAGTCTGGTCTGTGAATGTTCCTTTTTATATGTAAACACAAATTTTATGTCCTTAAAACTGCCACTAAGTCTGTCTTTTCTTACACAGGGCCAGGCTATGGACTCCCAATCCGATTCCTTCCAGCGGCAAGGCTCCCCGGTGCTGATGGACCAGAAGCCCCCGATGTATGGGCAGCCGTATGCAGGACAGGGGTCCGCTATGCAGGCCGGTGGCTTCAGTAGCATGCAGGGCCAGCACCCTCAGTTTAACTCTATGATGGGCCAGATGGGCCAGCAGCAAGGAAATTTCCAAATGCAAGGAATGCACCCTAGGGCCACGCTCATGAGGCCCCGACCCAACATCCCCAAACAGCTAAGGATGCAGCTACAACAGAGGCTCCAAGGCCAGCAGGTGAGCAATGAGCTCTGATTTCTGGGGGGCTGCACCACGCCTGTGTCTTTATTCAACACGTCAGGAGAACCCTGAAAGAGAGAATATCATTTGTTTGGGGGCTGCTGTGTGTTTTATTAGTTGAAGCCTTCTGCTTTAATCCTTCACTATACAGTACAGTGAAACCTCGGATTGCGAGTAACGCGGTTAACGTGCGTTGAGCAATACGAGCACGGTATTTTTTCTTTAATCCTGATTTGGTTTGCGAGTGTTGTCTCGCAATATGAGCAGGATTCCAACCACTGCAGTGTGCAGTACCGCGTTTGGCCTGACATGGGGGGGGCACCGGAGCTGATCGGGAAAATGCGGAAATACACCGTTCCCAAGCCTTTCCGAGGTTTTCCAAGTTCAGCCGAGCCTTCACGAGTATTTCCGAGGCTCTACGGCGCCCCCCCCCCTCCTCACCTCTGGCCACATGCGGAATTGCATGCCATAGAAGTCAATGTGGAACAAATTATTTTCGTTTCCATTGACTTCTATGGAGAAACTCGCTTTGATATGCGAGTGCTAGAGCTGGGAGATTTTTGCACAAAAAAAAAAAAATCTGCAATTTAAAAAAAAAAAAAACGCGTTTCACGATTCAAATCAAGTTTTGTTTTTTGATAGACACCGCGCCGGTCCTGAGGAGCTGCGGGCAGTAGTTTTTAGGCGAGGCCGCGACTTCGGCCTAGTTCGCGGCGTCCGGCCTCACGGACTAGGCCGAAGCCACGGGCTCGCCTCAAAACGACTGCCCGCAGCTCCTCAGGACCGGCGCGGTGTCAGCACCAGTTCTGGTGGGGAAAAAAAAAAATTGATTTGCTGAAATTTTGAATCGATTTGACCTCTCAACTCCATTCAAGATTTAAATCGTTTTTTTTCCCCAGCCCTAGCGAGTGCTTTGGATTACGAGCATTCTCCTAGAACTGATTATGCTTGTAATCCAAGGTTCCACTCTAAATCTTCCCAGCCTTCAGTGTGATGGAAGTGATGGAAGGTCCTCTCCTAGAGAAGAAGCTCGTAGACCTCACACGGCCTGCCCAGTACATCTCACGGCACACACTACTGGATATTTGTGGTGTCATCTACAAATAGGCGGTCCCACGGCGGTCCGCTTCGCAGTCACTTGAGGTCACGTCAGCAGGGCCTGAAATTTGTTGAAACAAAGCAAATATAACCAGCAAAAGAAAAGGTGGGCATGGGCAGGGGGGGGGGGGGGGGCAATCCATTGAAAAATACAAACCTTCCCAGAATGCTCTCTTGTAGCACACAATGCCTATTCAGCAATTTTAGTTTAACCCCTTCAATACCGGGGACTTTTACCCCCTTCCTGCCCTGACCAGTTTTCAGCTTTCAACGCTCTCACATTTTGAATGACAATTGCGTGGTCGTGAGACGCTGTACCCAAACAAAATTATTATCATTTTTTTTCCCTCTGGGGTTTTATTTTTTTTGCGCTACAAATAAAAAAAGAACCAAAGTTTTGGTAAAAAAATATTTTTCTTTGTTTCCGTTACAAAACTTTGTAAATAAGTAAGTTTTCTCCTTCACTGATGAGGCAGTACTGATTGGCACTGATGAGGTGGCACTTATATGCAGCACTGATGAGGTGGCACTGATATACGGCGCAGGTGGGCACTGATATACGGCGCAGGTGGGCACTGATATACGGTGCAGGTGGGCACTGGTGGGCGCCACTGATATACGGCACTGGTGGGCGCCACTGATATACGGCACTGGTGGGCGTCACTGATATACGGCACTGGTGGGCGCCACTGATATACGGCACTGGTGGGCGCCACTGATATACGGCACTGGTGGGCGCCACTGATATACGGCACTGGTGGGCGCCACTGATATACGGCACTGGTGGGCGCCACTGATATACGGCACTGGTGGGCGCCACTGATATACGCCACTGGTGGGCACTGACGGGCGCCACTGGTGGGCACTGACGGGCGCCACTGGTGGGCACTGACGGGCGCCACTGGTGGGCACTGACGGGCGCCACTGGTGGGCACTGACGGGCGCCACTGGTGGGCACTGACAGGCAGCACTGATCAGAGGCGCTGGCAGGCATCACTAATGGGCGCAGCGTGCCATCCCTAATGAGCAATGATTGCCATCCCTGGTGGGCTCTAGTGGGCTTACCTGGTGGTTGTGGGTGGGCATCCTCGGGGGGGGGGGCTGCACTGATAATCAGTGCAGACCCCCCCTGTCAGAAGAGCAGCTGATCGGCTCTCCTCTAGTCATGTCTTGAAGCACAAGCAGAGGAAAATCTGATACACGTCTTTTCCTGTTTACTCTGTGATTGGACACGGCTGATCACATGGTAAAGTGCCTCTGTCAGAGACTCTCCCTAGATCAGAGATGCGGTGTGTCAGACTGATCGCGGCTTATCCTGCTGGACATCATATGACGCCCAGTCAGGATAACTGAACCACTTCCCGGCCGTCATTCTGCTATTGGCCGGGCGGGAAGTGGTTAAAATCTGATGTTTTTATTGTATAACGGAAATGCCATGTCCTAAGTACCTCTGCAAAGGTTTCCTCCCGGACTCTCTGGTCTATCAGAGCTCCCAGCCGGGGGACACACATAACACTGAGACTAACTACACGGAGAGAAGGTGTGAAATGCGTCGCTGAGATTTCACATGAACTTTAAAATAATTATAACAAAAAACCTAAAACTTTGAAACGGTTTAAATGGATTTTTTCTTATGCTGACTATCTGGCACTGGGGAAGGTTTGCATTGTTTAGAAAGTGATTAAGGCTTTTCTGGCATCGACATCGGCATAGCGGAGCTCATGCGTCATGTGACCTCCAAGGGATGTGCGTTTGTCGGAGGACAGACTGTTTTACCGCCCGCTCCCTTGTCTGTTTGAGTTTTGTCCATTTTAGTGTCCTTTTCCTGAGGCTTCCTTCAGTTCTTCTTCTAATAGAGATTAGGGATGGGGCTCAGGCGTGATCGGAATCGTAGTCCCAACCCACTAGGAAGCCATCACTGCACACAGCCGATCATAGGCAGCGAGGCATTTCCCGACCCGCAGCGTCACATACACACGCTGCCTATGATTGGCGGTGTGCAGTGTCGGCTTCCAGGTGGGTTGGGACTACGCTCCGAACACGCCTGAGCCCCGTCCCTAATAGAGACCAGGCCTTGCCATAGTGGCTTCCACTAGCCCAATGTAAAAATTGCAGAATACAAACTACAACATACAAAGCCACCCACAAGACTTCTCCCAACATCATCTTCACATATCACACAAATCGTCGTCCTCCCATGACCTCCCGTGTCACCTCTTCCCATCAGGGCCGTGGATAAGGGGGTACCACCAGTCGTCCTGTACGGGGCCCGGGGCCAGCACGGTAAATCCTATTTGGGCAGGGAGGGTGATCGCTGGCTTCTTCTCCTCTCCCTCATGCCAGCATCTGCAGAGAGAGCCATAAAGGGAATTGGTTCTAGTGTTGGCCCCCGCACCAATCACCCTCACTCTGCACCATAGGTTTCCTTCTGCTGCCCAGGCCCCCCTGTGAGCCCCCCCCCCCTTACCCACCACCAGAGTGCTGCCAGCTTCTCTCGTCTCCTTCCTGCTGGCAACTGCAAGCACACAATAGGATCCTTCAGGATGGACAGAGGGAAAAGGTTCTGGTAAATACATCGTATTTACCAGCTTCTTCCTTTCCTGAATGAACACTGTGAGTGATCTGTACCGTTCACTCACTGTGTTCATTCATAACTGAAGCCTAGTAAACTGTGTTTATTTTGGGGGGTCCTGTCAGGTTGGCTGTATGGGACCCCATGGTTTCTAACAGCAGCTTTGCCTCCCATGCTCGCCTTCTCTAGAGAGCCTCTTCAATCCCCTGGCACTCTCTATCCCAATCTGTCTGGTTGTTTCCTACCCACTTTTTAGGTGATCCCTGAAAACCCATTTGTTCAGGGAAGCCTATCCTAACATCTCCATCAGCCAATCTCCCCATAGTTGTTATTTTCGTTATTATTTCCCCCTCCCTTTTTAGATTGTAAGTGCCATGAGCAGGGCCTTCATAACTTCTTGGCGCCAAGCAGCCGCGTATTTGCGTGCATTAGTGCAAACCGCGCTGTGCGTGCTCCCGACACACTTACCAGCAGCTGACGGAAAACACCCGTTCGTTGCGTCCGATTAATGTGACATCATCACGGCGGTCACATGACCTTAAGCCCCGCCTCCCGACATGTAAAACCCCCTAAAGGTCCGGCAGGCTCTCGCTTCAAGGGTTTAATCCTTCTCTATTATATTGTATTGTAACGGTACTGTCTCCCTTTATATTGCAAAGAGCTGTGCAGACTGTTGACGCTATATACATAATTAAATAATATATAATTCTATAATAAAAAATACATCGCCCCAAAGTGGTCCTAATAATACAATCAATGGTTAGCCCTCTACACATGGAGAAATATGGCTGTATAGTGTATAGGATTGTATTCTACTATGAGATAGGAAATAATTATTGCCCTTTCTGCCACTCCACAGTTCTTGAACCAAAGCAGACAAGCAATTGAGATTAAGGTAGAAGGTATGAGCGCGGGCGGCGCTGGGGTTATGCGGCCCGGGATGCAGATGCCTGTTCCCTCTCAGGTACGTCACGGTCTTTTCTCTTGTTTTCAGTGTTATCTGTCATGGCTCCCGTAAGTCTCAAGTTTTTGTACTGTCCGTGTATTCAACTATCAGCTGTCACATAATGACCAATGTGAGGCCTGTTTTAATATGGCGGTCTGGGCCAGGTTTTCCAGGAAACAAGCACACTAGTGGCACAGGTGTGTGCTGGCTTCATTTTAGAGACAGAGTTAGAGGTCAGTGGCCCCCACCCTTCCTGAGGGGGGGGGGGGTGTCAGTGTTTGAAGGAAGCAGTGTGAAAGGTGCACGTCTGCACCATACTGTCCAGGTCAGGACAGACAAGGGCTCGAGCCTCTGAGAGACGTAGCAGCTGGGAGCCAAGCTGACAAAGGTACAGCGTTTTGTGCACGAGCACTGGGAATTGTGCCTGAGCAGTAAAGAGAGCCACGAGGCCCGTTCGTTTTGTGGTATTGATGGTGAGAACGCCCCTGCATGGGAAGACTTTCATTTGTGAACTTTTTCTTTTTGTTTAAATAAAAGTGGGCAGAAAGAAAAGCCCTGAAAAGACACTTCTGGCGTGGAGTAAACTCACTGTTTTGCACTACAAATGAGCTACAAATTCCTCAACTTGTCACATCACCCACCATAACCCGGCATGACATGGACTCCACTAGACCTCTGAAGGTATGCTGTGGTATCTGGCATCAAGCCGTCAGTAGCAGATCCCACATCATAAAATACTATCAATAGATTTTGTATTCCATGCTGCTCATACTTACTCACTATGAGATTCCTTTTCTGTATTCTGCAAAAAAACCTGGTTGATCCTGCTTTTCTCTCTCTCCCTTCTGTCCATGTCCCCAATTCTGTTGGGGATTTTGCTGAGCAGTGTTGGCAGCTCTGCACATGCTCAGTTTTCGGGGAGTTTCTCCCTATCACATTTGAGAAGCCCATGTGACTCACACATGTGGGCGTATACACATTGGTAAATGACAGCCCACTCCCCTCCCTCCTCCATGCCCACTAACACAATGGGGGCAGGATATTACATGTAGCTTAATGGAGGCTCCGCCTCCCTCTTATTCTAAGACACAGGCTGGAGGAGCGAGACACAGCCTGTGACTGTCAGAAATCTGCCCACACCATGTTATTTCCACGAAATAATAAAGATTTGAATTCGAATAATATATTTGTATGCCGATTTTAAAATAATTTATTGATATTATTTATTTTTACTCTGTATTCCAAAGGATGTTATTTTTGAACATGTGACCAGCAGCAGAGGACTAGACACTCCTCCTGCTTGTGTTTCCCCGCAGACAGGCTGGGAAAGTTCTGGGTCATGTGACATCTGTATTGCGATTAAGAAAAAGGTACTTAGATGTTTTTTTTTATTAAAATAATTACAGTGCCATCATCCACATACATAAATAGAAAGGAGAATGTCAATTAAACAGTGTGTGTTTTAGTATCCCTTTAAGTCCTGTACGTTGCGAGGTGGGGCCTCCGTGGATTGGACTTTTTTTTTCCAGCACGATTGGATTTAGATCTGGAGAATTTGGAGGCCAAGTCTACACCTCAAACTCGTTGTTGTGTTCCTCAAACCATTCTTAAATTCATCAGACCAGGCCACCTTTTTCCATTGCTCCTTGGTCCTGTTGTGATGCTCCCATGCCCATTGTAGGTACTTTTGGCTGTGGGCACTGGTCAGCATGGACACCCTGACTGGTCTGCAGCTACGCAGCCCCATACACAACAAACTGCGATGCTCTGTGTGTTCTGACATCTTTCTATCAGAACCAGCATTTCGTTTTTCAGCAATTTGAGCTCCCGTTGCTCTTCTACTCTTTAGACTACACAGACCAGCCTTCCCTCCCGCCTCCATCAACGAGCCCTCCCTCCCGCCTCCATCAACGAGCCCTCCCTCCCGCCTCCATCAACGAGCCTTCCCTCCCGCCTCCATCAACGAGCCTTCCCTCCCGCCTCCATCAATGAGCCTTCCCTCCCGCCTCCATCAACGAGCCTTCCCTCCCGCCTCCATCAACGAGCCTTCCCTCCCGCCTCCATCAACGAGCCTTCCCTCCCGCCTCCATCAACGAGCCTTCCCTCCCTGGCCTCCATCGACGAGCCTTCCCTCCCTGGCCTCCATCGACGAGCCTTCCCTCCCTGGCCTCCATCGACGAGCCTTCCCTCCCGCCTCCATCGACGAGCCTTCCCTCCCTGGCCTCCATCGACGAGCCTTCCCTCCCTGGCCTCCATCGACGAGCCTTCCCTCCCTGGCCTCCATCAACGAGCCTTCCCTCCCTGGCCTCCATCGACGAGCCTTCCCTCCCTGGCCTCCATCGACGAGCCTTCCCTCCCTGGCCTCCATCGACGAGCCTTCCCTCCCTGGCCTCCATCGACGAGCCTTCCCTCCCTGGCCTCCATCGACGAGCCTTCCCTCCCTGGCCTCCATCGACGAGCCTTCCCTCCCTGGCCTCCATCGACGAGCCTTCCCTCCCTGGCCTCCATCGACGAGCCTTCCCTCCCTGGCCTCCATCGACGAGCCTTCCCTCCCTGGCCTCCATCGACGAGCCTTCCCTCCCTGGCCTCCATCGACGAGCCTTCCCTCCCTGGCCTCCATCGACGAGCCTTCCCTCCCTGGCCTCCATCGACGAGCCTTCCCTCCCTGGCCTCCATCGACGAGCCTTCCCTCCCTGGCCTCCATCGACGAGCCTTCCCTCC
This sequence comes from Rana muscosa, assembly GCA_029206835.1. Taxonomy (NCBI): domain Eukaryota; kingdom Metazoa; phylum Chordata; class Amphibia; order Anura; family Ranidae; genus Rana; species Rana muscosa. The sequence goes on from CM055128.1 coordinate 324,159,470, forward strand.
CTGGCCTCCATCGACGAGCCTTCCCTCCCGCCTCCATCGACGAGCCTTCCCTCCCTGGCCTCCATCGACGAGCCTTCCCTCCCTGGCCTCCATCGACGAGCCTTCCCTCCCTGGCCTCCATCGACGAGCCTTCCCTCCCTGGCCTCCATCGACGAGCCTTCCCTCCCTGGCCTCCATCGACGAGCCTTCCCTCCCCCAGCCCTCGATCGACGAGCCTTCCCTCCCCCAGCCCTCGATCGACGAGCCTTCCCTCCCCCAGCCCTCGATCGACGAGCCTTCCCTCCCCCAGCCCTCGATCGACGAGCCTTCCCTCCCCCAGCCCTCGATCGACGAGCCTTCCCTCCCCCAGCCCTCGATCGACGAGCCTTCCCTCCCCCAGCCCTCGATCGACGAGCCTTCCCTCCCCCAGCCCTCGATCGACGAGCCTTCCCTCCCCCAGCCCTCGATCGACGAGCCTTCCCTCCCCCAGCCCTCGATCGACGAGCCTTCCCTCCCCCAGCCCTCGATCGACGAGCCTTCCCTCCCCCAGCCCTCGATCGACGAGCCTTCCCTCCCCCAGCCCTCGATCGACGAGCCTTCCCTCCCCCAGCCCTCGATCGACGAGCCTTCCCTCCCCCAGCCCTCGATCGACGAGCCTTCCCTCCCCCAGCCCTCGATCGACGAGCCTTCCCTCCCCCAGCCCTCGATCGACGAGCCTTCCCTCCCCCAGCCCTCGATCGACGAGCCTTCCCTCCCCCAGCCCTCGATCGAAGAGCCTTCCCTCCCCCAGCCCTCGATCGACGAGCCTTCCCTCCCCCAGCCCTCGATCGACGAGCCAGCCCTCCCCCAGCCCTCGATCGACGAGCCTTCCCTCCCCCAGCCCTCGATCGACGAGCCAGCCCTCCCCCAGCCCTCCATCGACGAGCCAGCCCTCCATCGACGAGCCTTCCCTCCCCCAGCCCTCGATCGACGAGCCAGCCCTCCCCCAGCCCTCGATCGACGAGCCTTCCCTCCCCCAGCCCTCCATCGACGAGCCAGCCCTCCATCGACGAGCCTTCCCTCCCCCAGCCCTCGATCGACGAGCCAGCCCTCCCCCAGCCCTCGATCGACGAGCCTTCCCTCCCCCAGCCCTCCATCGACGAGCCAGCCCTCCCCCAGCCCTCCATCGACGAGCCAGCCCTCCATCGACGAGCCAGCCCTCCATCGACGAGCCAGCCCTCCATCGACGAGCCAGCCCTCCATCGACGAGCCAGCCCTCCCCCAGCCCTCCATCGACGAGCCAGCCCTCCATCGACGAGCCTTCCCTCCCCCAGCCCCGTCACCGACGAGCCTTCCCTCCCCCAGCCCCGTCACCGACGAGCCTTCCCTCCCCCCAGCCCCGTCATCGACGAGCCTTCCCTCCCCCCAGCCCCGTCATCGACGAGCCTTCCCTCCCCCCAGCCCCGTCATCGACGAGCCTTCCCTCCCCCCAGCCCCGTCATCGACGAGCCTTCCCTTCCCCCAGCCCCGTCATCGACGAGCCTTCCCTTCCCCCAGCCCCGTCATCGACGAGCCTTCCCTCCCCCCAGCCCCGTCATCGACGAGCCTTCCCTCCCCCCAGCCCCGTCATCGACGAGCCTTCCCTCCCCCCAGCCCCGTCATCGACGAGCCTTCCCTCCCCCCAGCCCCGTCATCGACGAGCCTTCCCTCCCCCCAGCCCCGTCATCGACGAGCCTTCCCTCCCCCCAGCCCCGTCATCGACGAGCCTTCCCTCCCCTAGCACCGTCATCGACGAGCCTTCCCTCCCCACTTTTGGTCGGTCCTGACTACTGTGGACCTGAAACATCCCACAAGAGCTGCAGTTTTGGAGTTTCCGGGAATGCAGGTACAACAGGGTGCTGAAGTTGGTGGAGTTAAATCGTCAACATTTATTGGAACTAAGCATGCATCTTAAACAGGTGAAGTCCAGCCTGGCTGGATCATCACTATGGCACAGAATAAACAGACCAGGGTAGTGCAGGCGGCGGCAGTGTAGAAATGTAAACATACTAGGGTAGTGCAGGCGGCAGTTTAAGAAGAAAACCAGCCACAAGGGATAACTGGATGCCGGTCCCCAAACTCAAAAAGAGCGGGTAGACCTGCAGCATGTACAGCCACAAACCACAGCGGCTACCTGTCAAATCAGCAGGATGTTTTCAGGAATGTGCGGTTCATGACGTGTTCAGACAGCCCAGGGGGCCTGCCACCGTCCTGACATCACCCTGCCGATTTGACAGGTAGCCGCTGTGGTTTGTGGCTGTACATGCTGCAGGTCTGCCCGCTCTTTTTGCGCTCTGGATCAGCATCCAGTTATCCACCTGTTCCTGGTTGTCGGCTTACACTGCCGTCTGCACTACTCTGGTCTGTTTACATTTCTACACTGCCGCCTGCACTACTCTGGTCCATTTGCATTTCTACACTGCCGCCTGCGATACCCTGGTTTGTTTACATGTGTACACTGCCGCCGCCTGCACTACCCTGGTCTGTTTACATTTCTATACTGCCGTCGCCTGCACTTCCCTGGTTTGTTTACATTTCTACACGTCCGCCGCCTGCACTACCCTGATTTGTTTACATTTCTACAATGCCGCCGCCTGCACTACCTTGGTCTGTTTACGTTCCTAGACTGCGACTGCCTGCACTACCTTGGTCTGTTTACTTTTCTACACTGCCGCCATCTGCACTACCCTGGTCTGTTTACATTTCAACACTACCGCCGCCTGCACTACCCTGGTCTGTTAACATTTTTACCCTACCGCCGCCTGCACTGCCCTGGTATGTTTACATTTCTATCCTACCGCCACCTGCACTATCCTGGTCTGTTCACATTTCTACGCTGCCACCGTCTGCACTACCCAGGTATGTTTACATTTCTACGCTGCCGCCGCCTGCACTACCAAGGTCTGTTTACATTTCTACGCTGCCGCCGCCTGCGCAACCCAGGTATGTTTACATTTCTACACTGCCGCCGCCTACACTACCCAGGTCTGTTTACATTTCTACACTGCCGCCTCCTGCACTACCCTGGTCTGTTCTGTGCCATGGTGACGATCCATCCAGGCTGGACTTTACTTGTTTAAGATGTTAGTGTGCTTAGTTCCTATAAATTTTGATGATTTTACCCCACTAAATCCAGCGCCCTGTTGTACCTGCTTTTCCTACATGTGAGTGGATTCATCTTTTGGACTATTACGGATTTAATACTTTTTTTCACATGGACTGTTACCCAGGCGCACTACTAGGAGCATGGTGTAAGTAGTGCACGCACCTATTGTTTGTTAGTGATGGAGTTACTCTGACCCAGTCTTGCTATTACAATTTGGCCCTCAAATCCTTAAGCTTGTCCATATTTTCTGCTTTCAACTTCAGGGACAACATGTTTACTTGCTGTCTAATATATCCCACCCACTTTCAGGTGCCAATGTAACCAGATAATCGATGTTATTCACTTTACTTGTCAGTGGTCAGAATGGTATGGCTAATCAGTGTATGTCCTTGTTGGTGCTATAGGTGAAAGAAATGTTTTTTTGTAGAAACACCCAAATGACAAACGCATACCCGCCACCCATCAGGGCCAAATGTTATTTCTCCCTTGTGCATTGCGTTTTATTAGTCCTTTTTTTGTATTGGTAAGATACAAGGGCTTGTTTTACACATAGAAATGTGCAGTAATACACAACACGGCCATCTTTATCAGAATATTGCTGACGTCTCTTCCTTTTACAGCAGGGATTTCTGAACGCTCAAATGGTCGCTCAGAGGAACCGGGAGCTCCTCAGCCACCAGATCCGCCAGCAGAGGATGGCCTTGATTATGCAACAGGGGCAAGCGCAGGGGTTCAGCCCTCCCCCCAATGTGACGGCTTCTGCCAGTATGGAGAACCCCCTGGCTGGACCTCCCATGCCTCAGGCTCCTCCCCAGCAGTTCTCCTACCCACCTAACTATGGTAAGTGTCTCTCCACCCAGGGAATGCCAACTTGTAGATCCCTATCATACACAGGTCTTCTAATGATCACTCTGCTCCTCCCCTGTGCCTTCCTCCTTATAGTACAAATCTATTCTGCCTTTCAGGAATGAATCAGCAAGCCGATCCCAACTTTGCAAGAGTTTCCAGCCCCCCGAACCCCATGATGACATCTCGTATGCCTCCTACACAGAACCCCCACCCTCAGCCGACACAGATGTACCAGTCACCCGACATGAAGGGTTGGCCATCAGGAACTATAGCAAGGCCCAGGTAATTACTCCCATTGTGCGCCTCTCAGGAGGTGCCAGTGAGTAAACATAAGCACTAACCCCCATTTCCCCTTTCCCCTCCCCTTTCTTGCCCTTTCCCCTCCCTTTTCTTGCCCCTTCCCTCCCCTCTCCCCTTTCCCCTCATCCCCCTTCCCCTCATCCCCCTTCCCATTTCTCCTTCCCCCTTGCGCTTTTTCTCCTTCTTCTTCTTCCTTCCCCTTTCCCCTCCCCCTTCCTTCCCCTTTCTCCTTCCTTCCCCTTTCTCCTCCCCCTTCCTTCCCTTTTCTCCTCCCCCTTCCTTCCCTTTTCTCCTCCCCCTTCTTTCCTCTTTCTCCTTCCCCCTTCCTTCCCCTTTCTCCTTCCCCTTTCTCTCCCCCTTCTTGCCCTTTCTCTCCCCCTCCCCCTTCTTGCCCTTTCTCTCCCCCTTCTTGCCCTTTCTCTCCCCCTTCTTGCCCTTTTTCTCCATTTCTCTCCTTCTTGCCCTTTCTCTCCATTTCTCTCCTTCTTGCCCTTTCTCTCCCCCCTCCCCCTTCTTGCCCTTTCTCTCCCCCCTCCCCCTTCTTGCCCTTTCTCTCCCCCCTCCCCCTTCTTGCCCTTTTCCCTCCCCCAACCTTCCTCTGTTCCCCCCCCCCTCTCTCTTTCCCTCCCCCCCCAACCTTCCTCTGTCCTCCCCCCTCTCCTTTCCCCCCCCCCCACCTCCTCCTTCCCATTAAAGCGATTTTTGAAGGGGTTGTAAAGGCAGAAGGTGCATTCTATGCATTATGATAAAAAAAACACCTGTGTGCAGCCCCCCTAATACTTACCTAAACCCCATCTAGATCCAGCGATCTTGCACAAGAGGCTTCGACTGCTCGGGACTCCCATCTTCATCGGCTGAAACAGCAGCACGGCACCATTGGCTCCCGCTGCTGTCAATCAATGTCAGTGAGCCAATGAGGAGAGAAAGGGTGCCAGCCACGGCTCCGTGTCTGAATGGACACAGGGAGCCTCGGCTCGGGTGCCCCCATAGCAAGCTACTTGCTGTGGGGGGCACTCAACAGAAGGGAGGGGCCAGGAGTGCCGACAAGGAACCCAAGAAGAGAAGAATCCAGGCTTCTCTGTGCAAATCCAACTGCACAGAGCAGATATATATAACATGACTGTTATTTTTAACGGAAAAAAAACAAGACTTTAGTATCACTTTAAAGCTTTTTTTTTTTTTTTTTAAATAACAAACATGTTAAACTTACCTGCTCTGTAATGGTTTTGCACGGAGCAGCCCCGATCCTCCTCTTCTCGTGTCCCACGCTGGCGCTCCTGCCTTCACCCTCCTGCCATTTGCCCCCACAGCAAGCATCTTGCTGTGGGGGCACCCAAGCAGGCGTGCTCCAGAGCCTCAGCCCTGTCCGTCCATTTACACATGGAGCCGTGGCTTGCCTCCCCCTCTATCTCCTGATTGGCTTACTGGCTGTGATTGACAGCAGCGAGACCCAGTGGCTGCCAAAAGCCAATCATGAGTGCGAGTCCTCGGAGAGGCAAGACTCTCGTGGACTTCACTGGATCGAGAGGGGGCTCAGGTAAGTATTTGAGGGGGCAGCTGCACACAGAAGGTTTATTTACCTTCATGCATAGAATGCTTTTTACACCCACTTTATTGGGTTATTGGCTTCTGGATGGTGATAAAATCCCAGTTATTGATGGCAGCCATTGTGTCTTTGCAGCTCGTTCCCGCAGCAGTACAGCCACCAGGCCAATCCCGGCACCTACAACATGATGCACATGAACAGTAATGGAAGCCACATGGGGCAAATGACGATGAACTCCTTGCCCATGTCGGGCATGCCGATGGCACCGGACCAGGTGATTGGAATTTTATACAACTACCAGGACTAATCCGGCTGTATGACACATGTCTTTCCGAACACCCTTCCTCCATCTACCCCTTTTTTGTTATGCTTTTGTGAATTGACCCCAAAAGAGTTATAATTTAAACCGCTTGACCTCCGGAAGATTTACCCCCTTCATGACCAGGCCATTTTTTGAGATTCAGCACTGTTTTACTTTAACCGGTTCCTGACCGCCACACGTGTATTTACGGGGGCAGAACTGCTCCCCTGCGTGAAACCCCATACAGGTACGGGGTTCCTTTTAAGAGCTGCCAGAGGGCGTGTCCGGAGGACACAGACTTTGCCGCCCACGTGCAATCGCGTGCATGAGCGCCAGCACAGGGATTTGTGTGTGTAAACACAAATCCCTGTGCTGTCAGAGGAGAGGAGACAGATCGTTTGTTCCTACTAAGTAGGAACAGCGATAAGTCTCCTCTCCTACTCGGTCCTATCCCCCCACAGTTAGAACACACTGAGTGAACACACATTTAACCCCTGGATCGCCCCCTAGTGTTAACCCCTTCCCTACCAGTGTCATTTACACAGTAATCCGTGCATTTTTATAGCACTGATCGCTGTATAAATGTCAATGGTGTCAAGTGTCCGATATGTCCGTCGCAATATCGCTAAAAATCGCAGATCACCACCATTACTAGTAAAAAAAATAAAAAAAAATGCCATAAATCTTTCCCATAGTTTGAAGACGATATAACTTTTGTGCAAACCAATCAATATACGCTTATTGTGATTTTTTATTTTTTTTTTCCAAAATTATGTAGAAGAATATATTTTGGCCTAAACTGATGAAGAAATATTGTTTTTTTAAAACGTTTTTGGGGAAATTTATTATTGCAAAAAGTAAAAAATGAAAAAAATATTGTGTTTTGTTTTTTTTCTTCAAAATTGTCGCTCTTTTTTTATGTATAGCGCAAAAAATAAGAACCGCAGAGGTGATCAAAAAGCACCAAAAGAAAGCTCTATTTGTGGGGAAGAAAGGACGCAAACATAGTTTGGGTACAGCGTCGCACGGCCGCGCAATTACCAGATTAAAGCGACGCAGTGCCGAATTGTAAAAAGTGCTCTGGTCAGGAAGGGGGTAAAACCATTTAGGGCTGAAGTGGTAAACAGACAATTGCGCGGTCGTGCAACGCTGTACCCACATAAAATTCATGTCCCTTTTCCCCACAAATGGAGCTTTTGGTGGTATTTGATCACCTCTGCATTTTTCATTTTTTGCACTATAAACAAAAAAAAAAAAACGACAATTTAAAAAAATGCTATAAAAACATATCCAGTAAAAAAAAGTTTAAAAATCTAATATTTTTTTTTCCTTAAGTTTTTAGGCCAATATGTATTCTGCTACATATTTTTGGTTAAAAATAAAATCCTAATATGTGTATATTGATTTGTTTTACGCAAAATTTATAGCTTCTACTATATCTTTATAGGATTTTTTTTTTTTTTTTTACCCAGTGGCGGCAATCAGTGACTTATAACGGGACTGCGATATTGCGGCCAGACAATCGGACACTAACTGACACTTTTGATACTTTGCGGGAACCAGTGACACTAATACAGTGATCAGTGTTAAAAAAAAAACTGTACTAATGACACTGGCTAGGAAGGGGTTAAACATCTAGGTTCAGGAACTACAATTCCCATCATGCCTAGTCATGCCTCATGGAACGTGTAGTTCCGCAACAGCTGGAGGGCCTTAGTTTGAAGATCCCTGTTCTAAGGAGATCAAGGGGTTAACGGTGTGCCTAGCCAGTGTTTTTGTGTACTGTGTGAGCTGCTTTTACTAAAGGAGTGATGGATTTTATTTCCTCCTTTGCAGGAACGCAAAATCCATCCCTCCCCCCCTGTCAGAACAGAGATCTGCCTTGTTTATATAGGCAGAGCTCTGTTCTGTGTGTTTTCCCAGCGATCGGTGGATGCCGGAGGACATCCAGTGCCCGCAGATCAGCTTCTGCTGTGATTAATCGCAGCAGAATTGGCCCAACGGCACTCACACGCCCCCTGCAGACAGAAGTGCAGAATCACATACAGTATTACCTTGGATTGTGAGCATAATTCGTTTTAGAATTATTTTCCAGAAGTATTCTTTTTATTGGACTTAAAGCGGAGTTCCACCCAAAAATGGAACTTCTACTTTTCGGAATTCCCCCCCCCCCCCCTCCGGTTTCACATTTGGCACCTTTCAGGGGGAGGAGGGAGCAGATACCTGTGTAATACAGGTATTTGCTCCCACTTCCAGGCATAGATCACCGCGGTGACCTACGCCACGTCCGACGCCTCCTCCGTCCCTCCCGCTGTCTTCTGGGTGACACACGGGTCCCAGAAGACAGCAGGGACCAGTGGGATCACGCAGCGCGACTTGCGCATACGCATCAGGGGACCAGGAAGTGAAGCAGCAAGGCTTCACTTCCTGATTCCCTTGCCGAAGATGGCGGCACCTCAACCCGAGAGCCAAGGGACAGATCTGCTTCGGGTGCCGACATCGCGGGCGCCCAGGACAGGTAAGTGTCCTAATATTAAAAGTCAGCAGCTGCAGTATTTGTAGCTACTGAATTTATTTTTTTCGGCGGAACTCCGCTTTAAACGTAATATTCTTCCAATTATCTAAGATATTGCATTTTGGGGTGTCACTCCCTGTAAGCCATAATCGCCAAAATTAAAAGAAAGAAATGCTTGAAATGTATCACTCTGTGTGTAACGCATCTATATAAAATGAGTTTCACTTCTTGAATTGAATTACTGAAAATAAAACATTTTACTTTTTGATGATATTAAAATTTTTATGAGATGCACCTCTGTATGCATACCAAAATGTAAACAGTGCTGTGCCGAGAGCACAGTTACTGGCGGGTAATGTTAAGCTTTTCCGATCATGTGACAGCCAATCACGGTGGTCACATGACCGAAATGCCTGCCTCCTGGCGTCTGGAACCCCTTAAAGGACCGGGAGACACCGGGGTTAATATTGACTCACTTTGCATATCCAAGGCTACCCTCTCCACAGGGTGACCACGCTACTGTGCAAATTCACCTTTTTGCGCCTGATCTCCCGAATTTTGGGGCCCTGGTAACGGCTGGCCGTAGGTCCCCTGGACCCGAAACTTGGCACACATGTAGCCCCACTCTTCCTATACAAGTGTACAAAGCTTGTTGTCCGGGGTCCTACGGCCTGGAGCACCGATTTTTCAAAGTCGGGCACCCCTTCCATAGACTCCCATGTTAAATGGTAATTTCTCTGGTAAATTTGGGGACCCGGTACCAGCCGAGAATAGGTTCCCTGGACCTGAAACTTGGCACACATGTAGCCACATTTCTCCTCTATAAGTGTGCAAAGTCTTTTGTCTGAGGGACCTACGGTCGGGGAGCACCAATTTATCAAACTCGGGCACCCCTTCCATAGACTCCAATGTTAAACGTCAGTCGAGGCATGGACACAGTGAGGCATGCACATGGACACAGTGAGGCATGCAGATGGACACCCTAGGCTTATACTCGAGTCAATAAGATTTTTTCCCAGTTTTTTTGTGGTAAAATGAGATGCCTCGGCTTATATTCAAGTCGGCTTATACTCGAGTATATACGGTACCCAGAATTTCACTAACTTGGCTGAAGTTTTTAAAATTTTCTTTAAATTAACTAAATCCATTTCTTGTCTCCCCCCCGTCTCTGTAGAAGTACTGCTGACGTCGCTCGGCCGCAATGGAGGAAAATGTGCACTAAAGAGGATAAATTTCTATAAAAAAAAAAATCTATTTCTGCAGCAAGTTAAGTCTTGCTTTGGCCTTACCAAGGACATAAGCTCTTTTCTTCCTGTCTCGGAGGAGGGCCTGTCGGAGAAAGCTGGGCCTGGACTTTGGGCGTCAGGAACGTTTGTAGTATGTCCGCAGGACAGACAACGGTCGCCGGCTGTTTTGGTGCTCAGAGACACAAGATGTGAATCGGGTGGTAACATTTTCATTCATAAGCTGGTCTGACAGCTTTAGGCAACTTGGGAAACTTTTTTATTTTATTTTTTCTGGTTTCTTTATCCCAAAGCACCTAAAAAGGAAAAAAAAAAAAACATTTCTAAGTGAAACCTTAAGATTAAAGTTTGCTTATTTTTTACGTTGTGTTCAGAGTAGTATTCCTATAAAGCTTTGTGACTTTTTTGGCTCAAGTACAGTTTAGATGAGAGAATGTGTCGATAACTGTGTGCAGTAGTTTTGCACTTTACGACTGTTGAGAACCGCCTGGAAGTTTCCGGCTTCATTGTCTGAGAATGAGATTGCAATAGCCCCACCCTGAGATTCCCCCCCTCCATTCTGTATAAATAGCACGAGCAGGCATTGAACTTGTCTAGCCCCCTCCCTTCACCACAGTGTAAACTTTTTGTATATATGATCTTTATTAATGTATATGATTTTTTTTTTTTTTCTAGGTCAGTGTTCCTGGTTTTTATTATTTTTCAGAGCTTTTAAAGCTGTATATTTAACCCTGTGTCTGCCATGGGTTTACAGCAACTCCTTTCTATGTTTTGGCAATAGATCGGCTAATTCCTGCGGAGGGCCCTTTGCGACTTTGTATCTAATAATATTAGAATTGCTCTCCTTCCTGAGTCTAAGAAAGCCATGACCCTCACAGTTTTTTTTGGAGAATGTTTGTTTTATTTCTTGGGGAGTACATGGCTTGACTTTTATGGAAATTGGATATGGACTAAGAGATGCCCCCATTGCAGCCCCCTTAGCGTTGCATTAAAAGCTAAGATTCCCTGTCCGTGCTCCAGCTCCCTTTTAGGGCCCATTCACATTATCGCATTGCGATAATGTATGTTGCTGTGCTGCATGCCCATTTTTTTACTTACTGTGATGTGTTGGGCAGCCCCTTTAAATGAATAGGCTGCCCTAACTTACGTCCGGTGCATGTAACGCACCACAGAGGACTGGGCTGGTGTAAATGAGCCCTTAAAAATGTTAGAATTGCTCTCCTTCCTGAGTCTAAGGAAGCAATGACCCACACTGTTTGTTTGTTTTTTGAAGAATGTTTTATTTCGTGGGGAGTACATGGCTTGACTTTTATGGAAAATGGATATGGACTAAGACGCCCCCATTACAGCCCCCTTAAAGTTTACTTTAAGAGCTAAGAGTCCCTGCTCCCTTTTAGGGCCCATTCACGCTATCGCATTGCGATAATGTATGTTGCAGTGCTGCGTGCCCATTTTTTGACCTACTGTGGTGTGTTGGGCAGCCCCTTCAAATGAATAGGCTGCCCTAACTTACATCAGGTGCATGTAATGCACCACAGAGGACCGGGCTGGTGGAATGAGCCCTTAGGCCCCTTTTATATTTTAGTTCATGACGGTTAGCACAGATGTTCTGAAATGTTTTATTATAGCAATATCTGCGTGTTGTTAAATCTCTGCTTTGTTCTAAGTTCTTGTTCTTGTTGCTTCAGTTTTTCTGAAAATTTCTTCCTAAGCCTTCCTCATCCAAATTAAACATTTAACAGATTGGTAATTTTTCTGAACTCTCTGGATAAGTACAGATAATTCTTCGTGGATAGAAAATAAACACCTTTAAATATCAATTGAAGATTTATTTTTTTAAAGCAGAGTATTAGCTGTTGCCTCCAGATGCTGGACTCCATTATGTAGAAAAGAAGGTGCCCGTGGTTTCTGCATCCTCCATAGTGGCATCTTGTTGACAAGAGTCCTCCTTTATTTTAAGTAATGAGATTATGGCAGAAGTTTTAAGAAGGTTTGTGCCACTCCAAGCTCTGTGCGTAGTTCTCAGAACCTTGGCTGTACCATGTGCCAGCTTCTAGGAGCTTTTCCTACTCGGCAAAGATGGCAAAGCAGAAAACGAAGCTGCGCTCTGTAGGCATCACACCATTACATTTATTTAATGTATAAGGCTTTCAAAATGGTCTCTCCTCTAAGCCATGCCCCTTTGATGCATTTCACCCCAATTCAGAGATACAAATAAGCCAAACCAGTGTGAAATGCATCAATGGGTTGAGGCTTAGGGTGGGGACCATGTCTAAAAATCTTGCACACAAAAAAAAAGCTTTAGTTTGATGCCTACAGAGTGCTGCTTCGTTTTCTGCTTTGCTTTCAGTGTGATTTCAATGTTGAGTACACTGCCCTCTTAAAATTATATTGACAAGTTGTACGCTCCCGATTGGCAGTTATATTGCCACAAGAGCCCCTCTCCCCCAGTCCTAAGATTGCTGTATCTGGTGGTAATTTCCTCCCTCTATAAAATTGGACTGGTTATATTTTTACTTTGTAAATTCACCCTGCACATCTGCCTTGTAAAAGTTGTGGCCATTTAGTTTTGGACGTAGCAGCCGCTGGTGTTTAGGCGTGCCTGTAGCCCATCGAGAGCAAGAAAGAGATGGATGGCCATGGCTGTAGCCCATCTACAGCAGGGATGGCCATGGCTGTAGCCCATCTACAGCAGAGATGGCCATGGCTGTAGCCCATCTACAGCAGGGATGGCCATGGCTGTAGCCCATCTACAGCAGGGATGGCCATGGCTGTAGCCCATCTACAGCAAGGATGGCCATGGCTGTAGCCCATCTACAGCAGGGATGGCCATGGCTGTAGCCCATCTACAGCAGGGATGGCCATGGCTGTAGCCCATCTACAGCAGGGATGGCCATGGCTGTAGCCCATCTACAGCAGGGATGGCCATGGCTGTAGCCCATCTACAGCAGGGATGGCCATGGCTGTAGCCCATCTACAGCAGGGATGGCCATGGCTGTAGCCCATCTACAGCAGGGATGGCCATGGCTGTAGCCCATCTACAGCAGGGATGGCCATGGCTGTAGCCCATCTACAGCAGGGATGGCCATGGCTGTAGCCCATCTACAGCAGGGATGGCCATGGCTGTAGCCCATCTACAGCAGGGATGGCCATGGCTGTAGCCCATCTACAGCAGGGATGGCCATGGCTGTAGCCCATCTACAGCAGGGATGGCCATGGCTGTAGCCCATCTACAGCAGGGATGGCCATGGCTGTAGCCCATCTACAGCAGGGATGGCCATGGCTGTAGCCTATCCTACAGCAGGAATGGCCATGACTTTAGCCCATTTACAGCAAGAAAGAGATGCAAAGCTAGCTAATGTCCATACTTCTGTAGTAACCATTGAGCAGAGACCAATTTTATTCTAAGTAGAAAAATTGTCACGTTTTGGGTGTCCGATATAATCTGTAGCATCTGCTACTAATGTGGAATTATCTGTACTTGCCAACCTTCACATTTTCGGCTTTTTTATTTGTTTTGTGTTTCACGTTCTGGAAAACCGATTCAGATCTGTTCCTTTACCCGTTCTAACAAAGTTATTTTCTTAGTGCTTTTCCAAAGTTAACAAATGAATGTTACTTTTGTGCTGCTTTTAGTATACACGGAATGTAAGTACGGCACGGACGTCGGCCATCTGCCGCCCCGTGCTTGTGAAATGTGAGACAGAGCATAAGCTAGATCGGTTCCAACACTTCCCCAACATAAAAATAAATAAATTAATAATTGGATATTCACACCTATCTCCCCCTCCCCCTAATTTTGAGACAATCTTCGCCATTTTAATTCTGCCAGTTTTGGGCGACTCTTTGTGCGGTGTACGTAGTCTTCCTTTTACTACTTTCCATCTGCATTTAGTAGAGTTTTTGTGGCGCACCTCTGTGGCTGTCGAATATCCCCACCCTTCCCCCGGTGTTCAATTCCTCCCGATATGTGTCTGGAGGAGCACCTGTCTATCGAGCAATAATCTGTTCCTCCCGTGCCTTCCCACTAGACTCGGCCCCCGTTTGTACCGCCAAAGCGGCCTGCTGAGGTGCTTCACCTCCGCCATTAAAGCTGTTCGGAAATTGTCTTTACAGAACCGCTAATTGTGTGCAAGTCAATGTGTCTGCAACACAGGAATGAAGCCTGTCTGTTATTCTCTGTAATAATCTGTACAATTGTATATTTTACATTGGTGTGTAATAAAAAGGCTTAGTGTCTGGTTTTCAGTCTATATTATGAGACTTCTTATTCATTTTTTTTGTCTTCCGAGACCATCTTGGTTAAAAGTCCTTCTGGGCTTTGTGCCTGAACATCGTCGATCAGCGTGGATGTGTGCAGTTTGGGTGTGATTGTGTCTCGAGGATGAGGGTACCTAAAACAATTAAAATGGTACCACTCGAATGCCCCTTCAAACCTATGGCAGTCGGATCAGCATGTGAATAGACTGGTGAAAGGCAGACAGAATCTGCTTTTCAGGACCTAGTAAGACTTCAACAAAATGGAGGCTGTCTGCACACATACACCGACTCCCTGTTGCATAAATGTAAGCCCCAAAAAGGGTGAAACGCAAAACCAGGGAACACGGCAATAAAAATCTGACAAGGAATCTAGTCTTTCCAAATCCCCACCAAAAAAGTTGTGGTTCCAGACAAGAAAAATATATCACATCTCAGAATTAATTACAACCATCAACAGTCTTCAACAAAATGGTGGATGTTTGCAGCCAGACACTGACTCCCTGCTGCATAAATGTAATGAGATGGGTAAAAGATGCATTTTGCCCTTTTTCGGTGCTTACATTTATGCAACAGGGAGTTGGTGTCTGTGTCCACCATTTTGTTGAAGACTGTTGGGTGGTTGTAATTCTGAGATGGGTTTTATTTTTCTTGTCTGGAACCAGAACTTTTTGGGGGTGCCATTTGGAAAGTGCGGTAAAGACTCAATTCCTTCTCAAGTTTTTATTACGGTGTTCCCTGGTTTACGTTTTTTATCTGTCCTGTTCACCACTTCCATTGGGACTGTACACAAATCCAACATTTTAAGTTGTAACTGGACCAGGAATAGAGGAGAGATCTGCTCCGCTGGCAACCTTCCCATTGGAGAAATTTCCTCTTCCTGTTGTGTTTATAATACAGGGAGTTAACCTTTTACTGGCCACGTAACACATATGTGCATCAGCAAAGAGGGTGGGCTTTAGGGACCACGCGCTGCACATATGTGCCTTTTGGACAGCAGAGTTTTCTCAGCATGCTCAAAGTTGGCTCTTGGTCTGTACTAATGATTGGGAACTGTTGAGTCTGGCTCTGATCATATGACCACTTCAATAGCCAATCGCAATGGTCACATTATCACGCCTTCTGGGAGGGCAAGCCCGAATAAAGGGACGCCAGGGTAGGCGGGAAGTGTTTTTTAAGGAACGATTCCATGACCGTTGAGGAAAGTGGAAAGATGTGGCTGGACCTGTAGGTTTATTTTACTGGTATTGTTCTCTTAAGGTATTACTGTTGGTGTCAATCATGGGTGCTCAACCTGTGGCGCTCCAGTGTTTGCAGAACTACAAGTCCCATGAAGCATTGCAAGCTGCTGACAGTTACAAATGTGACTCCCAAAGGCATGATGGGATTTGTAGTAACACAACAGCTGGCGGGCCATGGGTTGGGCACCCATGGTGTAAATCGGTGGTTTTCAACCCTGTCCTCAAGTACCCACAACAGGCCATGTTTTGGGAATTTGTCTTGGATACAATAGCTGTCCAAAATACCAAGCCATTGACTCTGATTTAAAGCCACCTGTACAAGATAAAAGAAACCTGCAAACGTGGCCTGTTGGGGGTACTTGAGGACAGGATTGAGAACCACTGGTGTAAATCGGCCTTCAAAAATTCCACTCGCCTGCTCGCATTTTGCGAGTGGATTTTGAGGGCTGGGCGAGTGTGGGCTGCCTGGGAGCGGGGGGGGGGGGGGGCGATCGTGGCTCAAGAGAGAGGAGAGCAGAGCTGCTGCCGCCGCATTGATCAGCACGCAGGGAACATAACGGCTTTCATTTCAATAGCTGTTTTCCCCGCCACGCATCTTCATATATAGCCCCTCCCCCCTTGTCCGGGAACTTTGATAGACAGATCACCTGCCCCAGGATTGGGCAGGTGATCTGTCTATCAAAGTCCCCGGACAAGGGGGAGGGGCTATATATGGCGGCGGGGAACACGGCTATTGAAATGAAAGCTGTTATGTTCCCTGCGTGCTGATCAATGCGGCGGCAGCTCTCCTCTCCTCTTTCCCTACACAGGTAGGCCACTGGGGGCCGACACAAGGCTGCATTTGGGGACAGATGGCTGCACTGGCGGACACAGGCTGCATTTGGGGACAGATGGCTGCACTGGCAGACACAGGCTGCACTGGCGGACACAGGCTGCATTTGGGGACAGATGGCTGCACTGGCGGACATGGACAGGCTGCAGTTTTGGACATGGATAAAGTTGTTGTTAATATTTATTTTCATAACTTAATTCTCCATAAATAATTTAAGTGTCATTTCATGAGATAATTTGAGGGCGGGATTAGGGGCGGGGCATGGTAGGGGTTGGGCCCGGCAAATGGTGGCGAGTAACCCTTGAGGTCTGGCTAGTAGCTCAGGATTTGATATTTTGAGCCCTGGTGTAAATGATCTGGTTCCTGGGCAGGCAGGTTCTACACCCCACAGGATCTCCACAGTCTCCTTGTAGTGTGATGTAAAAAGACTTGAAATTGAAGCGCCACACGTCTGCTATGAGGTCCAGAAACAACTTTATTCTATTAAAGGTCAGGGGTGCCGTTCCAAAACTGTCCAATGTGCTTCAGGGATCTAAGACTAGTGACCCCCTTCCTCAAGGCTTAACTGAACCCTGAACAAACCAGAAGTGAACTTGGACCTACAATGGTATTTTTTCTGGTGTGAATTAAAATCAGAGGCTTAATCCGCAGCTTGTTCAGCAGTCAAGGCGAAGGGGGCACTTGGACTCCCCAAAACACATTTGCTGCTTTTCGAATTGTACCCCTGACCTTTAATGGAATAAAGTTGTTTCTGGACCTCTTAGGGGCGTGGTTTTTCAATGTCAACTCTTTTTACATCACGTTTCCACAACAGGACACAGATGCTGAAAAAAATAAAATTGCTGGTTTCATCCTTTGTGAATTTTTATCAAAATAAAAATGTTTTTGCTTTCCATCTACATTTTAATTTTGTTTTTCCCTTCTTGTTCCTGAGAGCTGTCTATATAATGCCCCACACAGCGGCAAACGGATTGACGATGGAAAGTCAGCGCTGTGAACCCATCGGAGCATTTGGGGCTAGACTGGTGCTGTCAGTCTAACTTTATAAAGACAAGCAGGTGGGAGCAGAGCGATTGAGTCGTCATTGTGTTATTCCTTTATCAGTTCATTCCAGTAAGGCCCTATATGTACAGATCATCTGTGATTGGTCACATCCTGTGGCATTTCATGGAGCATTATAGTTTTTTTTTTAGAATATTTTTAGGTGGTTGAAATCATACATCAGGGGTGCCCAACCGAGGGCCAGCGCCCTACGAAGTGGCCCGCCACTGTCTTGCTCTGAGATGGCGGGTCGGCAAGCCCAGATCGCGAGTTCCCGACCCGCCATCTCCGAGCATTAGTGCGAAGAATGGGGTCATGCGGCCGGGCTGGCCCATGTGCGATGGCGGCCGGGCTGGCCCATGTGCGATGGCGGCCGGGCTGGCCCATGTGCGATGGCGGCCGGGCTGGCCCATGTGCGATGGCGGCCGGGCTGGCCTATCTGCGATCGCGCTTGCTCCTGGAGTCCCGCCACCGCATTGGAAACACTGCTGCCTTCACCTCCTCCAGACTCCCCCTCTCCTCTGGACTGATGGAAGATACAAGTTGCAGGTGAGGGGGTGGAAACAAGCAGGGGAGAGAGGGAGCAGCCCGCCAGAGTTGGTATCAATAAAAATAAAACGTCTGGTGTCAGTATAAGTGTAGTGTAGTAGTCAGTGCAGTGAGGTGGCAGTGTACTGTAGGGTAGGGTAGTGTAGTGGACAGTGCAGTGTAGTGGACAGTGCAGGAATCAGGTAGTGTAGTGGTCAGGATAGTGGACAGGTAGGTCAGTGTAGTGGCAAGTATAGGAAGCAGGTAGTTTAGTGTAATGGTCAGTTTAGGGGTCCGGTAGGTCAGTGTAGAAATCAGGTAGGTCAGTGTAGGAATCAGGTAGGTAGGTTAGTGCAGTGGTCAGTGTGGGAATCGGGCTGGTCAGTACTATTGTAGGAAGGGAAGACTCAGGGAGTGCTAAAAGTCCACAGGTTAGAGGGTGCAAATGACTTGCCTTGCCCCGGGCGCTGACAACCCACGCTACGCCACTGATGCTCATTGTGGCCCGCCTCCGGTTACCAAGTCGATAAAGTGGCCCTTGCTCCTCAAAAGGTTGGGCACCCCTGGCATACATGATCTATCTGTCATTCTAAAGCCTCGTACACACGATCCAATTTTATGGTCATAATTGTCTGATGGACGTGTTGTGTCGGATAATCCGACCCTGTGTAGGCTCCATCAGACAATTTTTGGCTGAATTAACGACAACAAATGTTGGCTGTTCATGCTCACCAACTGTCTGACAATAAATCTGTTACGTCGGTTTATCCGATTGTGTGTACACAAATCCGTCCAACTAAAATCCAAAGTACAAACACGCATGCTCGGAACCAATTCTAAACATCGGACAACAATAGCAGAAGTTCCCCAAAGGGTGGCGGTAAAGAGCTGAAAAAACACGTGATTTGGTGAATGTTGGCTGAAAATGTTGGGCCGTGTGTATGCAGAACAAGTTCACAGCCAACGCCCTTCGGACCAGAATCCACGGAAAAGTCTGATGGAAGTCTGATCGTGTGTACGAGGCTTAGCTGTTCATACCTCCATCCTGCCTTTGTCTGCTGCCGTTCTGATGACCTCAAACACTGATTGTGGATCTAATCTACTGGGTCTTTTAAAGCGGAAGTAAACCCATCCATAAAACACGGCACATGACGCAAATGTAACACTCCCATTGGATGTTCTCTAAACCATACTGTCAAACCATCCAATGGCTGGTGTCTAAACTGATCACATGTGCAGCATCATTGCAGTTATAGACTAAACAGATCCAAAGATGGCAGCTTCCTTGGCTGAAAACGATAGGGGGGGTTTACTTACACTTTAAGGGGCCCAAGGGATCTTGGTGCTCGGGTATCTAGGCAATGTGTTGGCTTGGTTAATAACTAGAGCTGAGCTGGTGGCTTGGGTCTTACTCCATGCCCCATAGCCAAATGGCTCAATCCAAGTGTGGCACAATATTTTTTTTTCGAAAGCCTCGTACACACGGTCGGATTTTCCGTCGGGAAATGTGTGATGACAGGCTGTTGGCGGAAAATCCGACCGTTTGAACAATCCACCGGACAATTGTTGGATTTTCCGTGAACAAATGTTGGATGGCAGGCTTTCAAATTTTCCGCCAACAACGGTCTGCTGTTGGATTTTCCGAGCGTGTCTACAAAAGTACAAACACACATGCTCGGAATCAATGCTCACCAAACACAACATTAGCAGAAGGTGCCCAAAGGGTGACGCTAAAGAGCTGAAAAACCACGTAGTTTCATGTTTGTTGGCCGACAATTGTGTTCCATTTTGTATGCAAGAAAAATTCCTGGCCAAAGTCCTACGCTTTGTCCGCAGAAAATCCGATCGTGTGTACGAGGCTTAACCACTTCCATACTGGGCACTTATACAACTTCCTGCCCAGACCAATTTTCAGCTTTCTGCGCTGTTGCACTTTGCATGAGAATTGCGCGGTTGTGCTACACTGTACCCAAACTACATTTTTATAATTTTGTTCCCACAAATAGAGCTTTCTTTTGGTCGTATTTGATCACCTCTGCGATTTTTATTTTCTGCAAATTTTTTTTAAAAAAGACCGAAAATTTTGAAAAAAAAAACGTTTTTTTTTTGGTTTCAGTTACAAAACTTTGTAAATAAGTAAGTTTTCTCCTTCACTGATGGGCACTGATGGGGCGGCACGGATGGGCACCGGTAGGCGGCACGGATGGGCACCGGTAGGCGGCATGGATGGGCACTGGTAGGTGGCATGGATGGGCACTGATAGGTGGCATGGATGGGCACTGATAGGTGGCACTGTAATGTGTTACTAATGGATGCCAATCAGTGCCAAACAATATTGCCTGCCAATCAGTGATGCCCATTGTGGGCACTGATTGGCATCCATTGTGGGCACTGATTGGCATCCATTAGGGGCACTGAGTGGCATCCCTGGTGGTCAAGTGTGGGCATCCTCGGGGGGGCTGCGCATCGATCAGCACAAACCCCCCCCCCCCCTGTCAGAGGAGCAGCCGATCTGCTCTCCTCTACTCGCGTCTGACAGACGCGAGTGAGGAAAAGCCGATCACCGTATTTTCTTGTTTACATCGTGATCAGCCGTGATTGGACACAGCTGATCACGTGGTAAAGAGTCTCCGTCGGAAGCTCTTTACCTGGATCGGTGTTGCGGGGTGTCAGACTGACACCCTGCAACAACGATCGCCGCGATACGCGCCCCAAAATCCTGAGGACATCATATGACGTCCAGTCAGGACTTTGAAACCACTTTGCCGCCGTCAATCCGCTATAAGGCGGGCGGCAAGTGGTTAAGTCTCCCATGTAAAACATTACCCAATGAAGCAAAATATCGCTGCCTCCAGTCTGTTACCCCAGCAAGCTGTTCAGCCATTGACACTGGCCTATAAGCAGTTAGGGAGCCATGGTTCTGGGATTTGATCTCCGTTTGCTTCTCATTCAGAAGGTGTTTCTAATACATTTGCGAGGTCCTCCATGTTCCTTTTCCAATTCTGAAGAACAAGCAACCCCGCTGGTGTGAATAACTAATAATTGAGTAAAAAAGGTCATACAGGGGTCAAATTCCCAAAATAATTTTCTTCCAAAAATTGTAAATAGGAATTCTCTTTCGAATTTCACACCATTAGTGGGCTGCATCAATGGCTGATCTTCGCGCAGCCATCGACTATGTTGGCAATTTTTGGAAAAACAAATGAGCTTCTAATTCATGATGGCGGAATCGTGTGCGAAATCTAATTGAAAAAGAAATGCGCACAAGAAAATAATTTTCCCAGCCACAAAAATTCTTTTCTGTAGCAACATGAGGTGAAATTGAAGGCTTGGTTGGTCGAATTTCTCAAATAGTGGCACCACATCCGATCACAAAACACACATTTTTTTACTTTTTGAAAGAAAATTTGTTCGGCATTTGACCCATGTATGGCCTTCATAAGAATTGAGACTGGTGTTTTTCTCTTTTTTTAATGCTTTAACCACTTCCCGCCCGGTCAATAGGAGATTAACGTCCGGGAAGTGGTTGTGTTATCCTGACTGGAGGTCTATTGACGTCCTGCAGGATAACAGCCGCTGCGCGCCTGGGGGGGCGTGCATCGCGGCGATCGGTGGAGCGGTGTGTCAGTCTGACCCACCGCTACACTGATCTCGGTAAAGAGCCTCCGGCAGAGGCTTTTTACCACGTGATCAGCCGTGTCTAATCACGGCTGATTACAATGTAAACAGGAAGAGCCGTTGATCGGCTCTTCCTCACTCGCGTCTGACGATCGACGGCTCTCCTGACGGGGAGTGCGCGCTGATTGTTTATCAGCGCAGCCCCCCCTCGGATGCCCACACTGGACCACCAGGATGCCGCCCAGGGCCACCAGGGAAGCACCTAACATGTGGATGGCCAGGTAAGTCCCCCATGGCCATCCACATGTATAATTATATGCCTAACTTATGCCAATCAGTGCCCACAAATGGGCACTGACTGGCACCATCTTGGCACATTTTTTTGTATGCACAGCAATGGCACCCACCAGTGTCTATCAGTGCCCTTCCGTGCCCACCCATCAGTGCCACCCATAAGTACCCATCAGTGCCATCTATGAGTGCCCATCAGTTCCGCATACCAGTGCCGCCTATCAGTGCCCATTGGTGCCACCTCATCAGTGCCCGTCATTGAAGAAGAAAACATACTTATTTACCAAAAAAATAACAGAAACAAAGATAAACACATTTTTTTCAAAATTTTCGCTCTTTTTTTTATTTGTTGTGCAAAAAATAAAAATCGCAGAGGCGATCAAATACCACCGAAAGAAAGCTCTATTTGTGGGAACAAAATGATAAAAATTTGTTTGGGTACAGTGTAGCATGACCGCGCAATTGTCATTCAAATTACAACAGCGCTGAAAGCTGAAAATTGGCCTGGGCAGGAAGGTGTATAAGTGCCCCCCCCCCCGGTATTGAAGTGGTTAACCACTTGACAACTGCACTTAAACCCCCTTAATAACCAGACCAATTTTCAGCTTTCGGCGCTCTCATATTTTGAATCACAATTACTCAGTCATACAACACTACCCATATGAAATTTTCGTCCTTTTTTTTTCCACACAAATAGAGCTTTCTTTTGGTGGTATTTGATCACCTCTGCGGTTTTTTATTTTTTGTGCCATAAATAAAAAAAGGCCGAAAATGTTGTAAAAAAATTGCATTTTCTTTGTTTCTGTTATAAATTTGGTCAAAATTTATACTGCTACATATCTTTGGTAAAAATAAGTACAAATTGGTGTATATTATTTGGTCTTTGTGAAAGTTATAGAGTCCACAAGCTATGGTGCCAATCTCTGAAAATTGATCACACCTGAAGTACTGACGGCCTATCTCATTTCTTGAGACCCTAACATGCCAGAAAAGTACAAATACCCCCCAAATGACCCCTTTTTGGAAATGAGACATTCCAATGTATTTAGAAAGAGGCATGGTGAGTTTTTTTTTTGAAGTTGTCATTTTTTTTTCCCACAATTCTTTGCAAAATCAAGATTAATTTTTTTCACAAAATCGTCATATTAGCAGGTTATTTCTCACACACAGCATATGCATTCCACAAATTACACCCCAAAATACATTCTGCTTTTCCACCTGAGTATGGCGATAGGGGGGGATGTCCCCTCTCACCGCCCGTAAGAACGATCAAGCGACAGAACAGCCGTTATGATCATTCTTATTAGGGTTGTCCCGATACCGATACTAGCATTGGTATTGGGACCGATACCGAGCGTTTGCGCGAGTACTTGTACTCGCTCAAATGCTCCCGATGCTTCACCCGATACTTTTTTTGTGTGTGTAGAGAGGGCGGGAGGAGTCGGTGGCTGGGGAGGGTGGGGGAGTGTGGGCGGAGTCTGGCTGAAGAGGGCGGACAGAGTCTGTGGATGGAGAGTGCAGGCGGAGTTTGACTGGAGAGGGGGCTGGTAGAGTCTGGCTAGAGAGGGCGGGCACAGTCGGTGGACGGAGTCGGCGGGCGGAGAGCGAGTCCCTCACCTGCAGTTGAACTTGGTAAGTTGGCAGGGGTGCAGGGCGCAGCTGCATCAGGATCGGTGACCGGTGCTGTCACATTCGGTCGCCATCAGCGGCTGAACGTCCCCACGCCCATCTTGGTACACCCTGCACTCGGCTGCAGTAAGCAGCAGCAGACATCTTGTTACACCCAGCCCATATAGCTCGGGCTGGGTGTAACAAGATGTCTGCTGCTGCTTAATGCAGTTGAGTGCAGGGTGTTTCAAGATGGGCGTTGCAGCAGGTTTTTTTTTTATTATAAATCCTGTGTCATTTTTCGCAGCATTTCGGTGCCAGCTACCTATCAGTGCCATCTATCAGGTGGCACTGATTGGTGACACTTGTGGGCACTGATAGCATGCACTGATTGCACTATCAGTGCCCACAAGTGCCATCTACCAGTGCCCCCTATCAGTGCCAGCCACCTATTAGTGCCCATCAGCACCAGTCAGTGCCCATAAGTGCCGCCTATCAGTGCCAGCCACCTGTCAGTGCCACCTATCAGTCCCCATCTTTCAAATTGTCACATGACATTAAAAAAAAAAGTATCGGTAATCGGTAGCGGCGAGTACTTGGAAAAAAGTATCGGTACTTGTACTCGGTCTTAAAAAAAATGGTATCGGGACAACCCTAATTCTTATGGTGTAGGGAATCGCCAGCTGAAAAAGCTGATACCTGAATGATTCCTGTAGCTGCACCCATCATTCAGATATCCCCCCACAAAGTCAAGGACATCATATGACGGCCGTCAGGTGCGAAGTGGTTAAAATGCATTTTTTTTTTAACACAAAGTTGTCCATTTATACAATTTTTCTAACACATAGTATGTATATACCAAAAATTACACCCCAAAATAGATTCTCCTACTCCTGAGTATGGCGATACCACATGTGTGAGACTTCCACAGCCTGGCCACATTACAAGGACAAGTATGGCTGGGTATTGCAGAGTATCACCAAGTCTGGCTGGGTATTGCAGAGTATTACCAAGTATGGCGGGATATCGCAGAGTATGGGGGGAGTTCAGGTAGCATGCAGTGCCTGGGGGTAAGGCCCCCCACCAAAAAAGACACAACACGCACTTTAAGTGTCTACTTTTGAAATGGACTACCCCAGTAAGACAGCCCATTCTATTTATATATGTTGCAATGATTTCACAGACCATGGAACATTGGCACGTAGATCCGCCTGCCTCATGGCTCAGGTAGTTGGTGCGCCTATACTCTGGGGAAAGTTCTGGAGACGTGTGATGGAATCCTGGGCCTGGCAACTCATTATTTCCTTTGTATTGTACAATGTGGGTGATGACACTGAGAACCATCAGAGTCAGACTTTTCCTCCAGCCTGGTAGGTGGCTCTGAGGCTGGGGTCACACTTGTGCGGTGCGAATTCCAGCTCTATTTTCTCTGTGAAGAGAAAACAGAGCTGTTCAGCAGTTTGTCTGTGTTGTAGCTGACCAGGGGAGGAAGTGTAGTGAGTAGGGAGAGAATTCCTGTTCAGAACGGAACGCATCTGCGAATGCGTTCCCATAGAAGATAATGTGCAGACAATTCGCACCACAATGCCTAGATAACGCACACGTCTTTTGGGCAATGCACAGTGCAAATGCATCGCACATATGTGAACCAGCCTCATTAAAATAAATGTATTTTAAAATGTTATGCGAATTGGATGCGGTGTAAGCCACAACCAATTCGCATAGGTGTGAACGGGGCCTCAGGGTTAGTCCTCAGCCAGTGACCGCGCATAGATTCTGGAGTCACGGGTTCAAGGCTTGGTGTCTCTATTTATTTGCAGCATATTAATACCTGAACTATGAGAAGGAACAGTTGGGTGTCTGAGTGCAGGAGATGGCTCAGAGAGCAAGGACTCAGACTGGTGTGATGGGGACATGAGTTCAAATCCCTCTGGTGGAGGTTGGTGCTGTGTAGTGCCTGAGCCCCCCCCCCCCCCCCCCGGTTGGTAGAGGGGATTGTTTCAAGCCCACTACTATGTCCTGCCAGTAAAGTTCTTCCACTTTGTGAAATATTCCAGGGTCTACTGTTATTATAACAGATGGTCTTATTGCAAAGATGGCAACCTATCACCGTACCACGCTTGTATTCACTGAGCTCCAGAGAGCGACCCATTCCAAGGTGCTTATTTTATACACCTGTGCTATGCTGCAAAAAAATAAATTGAAACCGAAAATTATTTTTTGTTAAAACCATTCCCCAATATATGGTACAACACAGTACCTAAACCCCCCTACTGGTGGCTCGGCTCCCAATCAATATATACACATCCCAAGGTACTACAGGTGTATAAAATAAGCACCTTGGAATGGGTCGCTCTCTGGAGCTCAGTGAATACAAGCGTGGTACGGTGATAGGTTGCCACCTTTGCAATAAGACCATCTGTGAAATTTCCATGGAGGGGATTGGAACACCTGAATACAATTCAATCATTTGGAGGGGTGTCCCAAAACAATTGGGAATATAGTGTATTCTCTATTCTGGGTGGTGGGATTTAGCATCTCTCTCTCTCTCTCTCGATCGATCGATCGATCGATCTCAATCGCTGGGACTTGGAATGTTTCCTCTGTTTCTGCTTGTACCCGATGTATAGGAAATAGAAGGATGAGAACATTTGCTGGCCAATCCTCCTGCCTCATGGCTCAGGTAGTTGATGCGCCTATACTCTGGGGAAAGTTCTGGAGACGTGTGATGGAATCCCGGGGCTGGCAGCTCATTATTTCCTTTGTATTGTACAATGTGGGTGATGATGACACTGAGAAATATCTAAATCAGATATCTCCTCCAGCTTGGTAGGTGGCTCTCAGGGTTAGTAGCCAGCCAATGCCCCCCAGCAGGGTTTTAGGAGTTGCAGGTTCAAGGCTCAGTTTTGATTTATTTATTTGCAGCATATTAATACCTGAACTAGGAGAACGAACAGTTGGGTGTCTGAGTGCAGGAGATGGCTCAGAGAGTAAGGACTCAGACTGGTGTGATGAAGGCTATGAGTTCAAATCCCTCTGGTGGAGGTTGGCGAGTTCCAGGTGCAGTACAATGCCTGATCCCAGGGTAGAGTTTCAAGTCTATGTCCTCCCAGTAAAGTGTTCATGTAGTACTTTGGAATGTGTACATATTGATTGGGAGCTGAGCCACCAGTAGGGGGGTTCAGGTATTGGGTTGTACCATATATTGGGGTGTGTTGTACCTGGTGGTGAGGCCAAAAAAAAACACCACTAAGTCCCTACTTTTGGGATAGGCTGCCCTATCACGGTACCACGCTTGTATTCACTGAGCTCCAGAGAGCGACTCATTCTTCTACAAATGTGTGTAGGAGCCGTCTGCATGCCGAGGTGCTGATTTTACACACCTGTGGCCATGGAGGGGATTGGAACACCTGAATCCAATCATTTGATTCTCCTCTATTCTGGATGGTGGGATTTAGAATATTCTCCTCTATTCTGGATGGTGGGATTTAGAATATGCTCCTCTATTCTGGATGGTGGGATTTAGAATATTCTCCTCTATTCTGGATGGTGGGACTTAGAATATTCTCCTCTATTCTGGATGGTGGGACTTAGAATATTCTCCTCTATTCTGGATGGTGGGACTTAGAATACTCTCCTCTATTCTGGATGGTGGGATTTAGAATATTCTCCTCTTTTCTGGATGGTGGGAATTAGTATATCTCTCTCTCTCTTTTGGATGATGGGACTTGGCATGTTTCCTCTGTTTTTGCTTGTACCCGATGTATAGGAAATAGAAGGATGAGAACATTTGCTGGCAGATCTGCTTGCCTCATGGCTCAGGTAGTTGGTGTGTCTATATTCTGGGGAAAGTTCTGGAGACGTGTGATAGAATCCCGGGGCTGGCAGCTCATTATTTCCTTTGTATTGTACAATGTGGGTGATGACACTGAGAAATATCTGAATCAGAGATCTCCTCCAGCTTGGTAGGTGGCTCTGAGTGTTAGAAACCAGCCAGAAGTTTTGGAGTCGCAGGTTCAAGTCTTGGTGTCTCTTTATATTTATTTGCAGTAGATTAATACCTGAACTATGAGAAGGAACAGCTTGGTGTTTGAGTGTAGGTGATGGCTCAGAGAGTAAGGACTCAGACTGGTGTGATGAAGTGGATGAAGGCTATGGGTTCAAAGCCCTCTGGTGGAGGTTGAAGAGTTCCAGGTGCTGGGCAGTGCCTGAGCCCCTTGTTGGGGGAAGAGGGTAGTGGGGAATGTTTCAAGCCCACCAGTAGGGGGCACAGGTACTGTGTTGTACATATATTGGGGGGTGGTGAAGGTGAATGATTTTAAGACAAAAGTGAAAACTTTTGTTAAGTATAGGTATTTGGAATGGGCTGCCCCGGTAAGACAGCCCATTCTATTTATATATGTTGCAGTGATGTCGCAGACCATGGACGGAAGAAGCAGGATGTCCACAACCTAAGGTGATGCCCACACATGTTACAGGCCTGTGGGGACCTGGGACTGGAGCAGACTGGTGGGTTGTCCATGGCCTCCAAGCTTTCACTCAGCGATTTGAGCATGGGGGCCTGCAGGATTTGAACACGGATCTACGGTCCTTCCATCATTGAGTGATTCTCCATCTGCCCAATTCACTCAGAGATATGAACTTGAGTCAACGCTGCCTCTGTTGGTGATTCCTTCCACCCAATTCACTCAGAGACTTGACCTGGGGACTACAGGATTTGAACTCAAGTCCATGGTGCCCTGGTTACTGCTCTTATCCACTGAGCTACTCACCTCTGCTCAGTGACTTCTGTGTTCGTTCTGCTATTTCAAGAATAAACAAAGTCACAAAGGCATAAAAAAAAAGGCAAACAGCATGAGCTGAGACTTGAACCTGAAGCTCTGAGGTTATGGCTGTGCCCCTACACCAGAGCAAAGCACGGACTTGGTTGTTTAGCTGGCGGCCCCTCACCATCAAGACTTAGTAAATCAAATGTTATTAAACAAGCATGAGGTCTGCAGGATTTGAGTGATTTATGGCCACCCAATTCTTGACAGGGGGTCTACAGGATTCAAACTCAAGTCTTTGGCGTTCTGGTTACTGCTCTTACCCCAGTCATTGAGCAGAGGCGAGAAGCTCAGTGGATGTTTGTTCTTCTATTTCAGGAGTAAAGAACTCAAAAAGGTCAAAGCAGAGATTCGAACCTGCAACCTCAAAATAGCTACCTTTTCATTGTCTGGCTGTTTAAAGCCCCTACACCAGAGCAAAGCTCCGACTACAGGTTTACCAGCCAGCCCCTTGATCACCAAGACGTCGTAAATCACAATGAAGTAAAAAAAAAAGAAATGTAATTGTTGAGTTCCACAAATGAATATTAGACTGTGATATACTTGAACAATATTTTTAACAATCTGTTTCCATCAGGTGGGTAATTAGTTGGACTTTAATGGGTTTATTAGTCAGTCCTTTAGATGTAATTTGATCAATGATCTCCATTAGTCATTGGTGATGCTGGCCGTGTTTGAGACATAGCCTTAGATCCGTGGTAGGTTAATTTAGGTGTTTCCAGAATTTGAGGATATGAATGAGACTCATCGTTCTCAGACTCAATTGATCCCTGATTCCCATTGGGTAATGTTAGTGGTTACTCGTGGAGCCTTGGATCCATGGTAGGCCAATGAATGGATGAGACTCATCGTTCTCAGATTCAATTAATCACTAATAATCAATGTTGATGGTGACTCATGGTGTACTAACTCTTGGCGTGGCCTAAAATAGCAGCCTTGGATCAATGGAAGACCATTAAATCCGTTACCAAGGTTCAGAAAAGTGGATGAGACTCATCATTCTCAACCTTAATGAAGTTTCTTATCATAGTAGGGCAATGCTGAGGCTTTGGAGACCAAGGTATGGACCCCGACATTGAAAGTGATCTTGTTCTCACAGTAGATGACTCTTTCTTCTTATATCAGTTGATGACTATGGGCTGGTATTAGATGATGGGCTGTAAAGCTCCAGTTGTGGATGCCGAGGTTGGGAAGAATTGATGAGTCCAATAACACTGCATATACTCGAGTATAAGCAGAGTTTTTCAGCACATTCTTTTGTGCTGAAAATGTCCCCCTCGGCTTATACTCGAGTCACCTTTTTGCGCCTGATCTCCCGGATATTGGGGACCCGGTACCTACCCGTAGGTCCCCTTGGCACACATGTAGCCCCAGGTACCGGCCGGTCATAGGTCCCCTGGACCCAGAACTTGGCACACATGTAGCCCCATTTCTCCTCTACAAGTGTGCAAAGTTTGTTATCTGGGGGACCTACGGCCGGGAAGCACCGATTTTTCAAAGCCGGGCACCCCTTCCATAGACTCCCATGTTAAACGTCAGTCTAGTCATGGACACAGTGAGGCATGCAGATGGACACAGTGAGGCATGCAGATGGACCCAGTGAGGCATGCAGATGGACCCAGTGAGGCATGCAGATGGACCCAGTGAGGCATGCAGATGGACCCAGTGAGGCATGCAGATGGACCCAGTGAGGCATGCAGATGGACCCAGTGAGGCATGCAGATGGACCCAGTGAGGCATGCAGATGGACCCAGTGAGGCATGCAGATGGACCCAGTGAGGCATGCAGATGGACCCAGTGAGGCCAGTGTTTCTCTACTCCAGTCCTCAAGGCGCCCCAACAGGTCATGTTTTCAGGCTCTCCATTATTTTTCACAGGTGATTTGATCAGTTTCACTGCCTTAGTAATTACCACAGCCGTTTCATCTGAGGGAAATCCTGAAACCATGACCTGTTGGGGTGCCTTGAGGACTGGAGTTGCGAAACACTGCACTAGGCTTATACGCACGTCAATACGTTTTCCCATTTTTTTTTTTTTTGTGGTAAAATTAGGTGGGTCAGCTTATACTCAAGTATATACGGTACTTTGGCTGAGATCTGGCTCAGGTGGTCAGAAACCCCCCCCCCCCCCCCATAATAAGTCCAGTTTAATTAGAACTATAGGATTCATGAGGCTCACACATTTGAGGGGGGGGGGGGGGGCGGGGAGAAACAACCATTTTCTTCAGAAGCCTTTCCTATTTCAGGAATATAAAGAACATCTGCTTTTGAGAATATTGGTTCCCTTGCTGTCAATCAAGCTGATGTTTATGACCAAGCTGCTGCCCTGGAACTAGTATAGCGATACGGGCAACAATGTGCAGAAACTGTTGAAGATTTGCACAGTGACCATAACCAGATGGAAGGGGAAGGGAGGAAGGGAAAGGGAGGAAGGGAAAGGGAGGAAGGGAAAGGGAGGAAGGGGGAGGGAGGAAGGGGGAGGGAGGAAGGGGGATGGGGAGGGAGGAAGGGGGATGGGGAGGGGGGGAGGAAGGGGGATGGGGAGGGGGGGAGGAAGGGGGAGGGGGAGAGGAAGGGGGAGTGTGAGGAAGAGTGTGAGTGTGAGTGTGAGTGTGAGTGTGAGTGTGAGTGTGTGTGTGTGTGTGTGTGTGTGTGTGTGTGTGTTGCAAGTGGTTTAACAGTGTAATGGCAGAAGCTATCAGCCATAACACCTTTTTTTTTTTTTTTTTTTTTTTAATGCCGCCAACTGGCTCTTTCATCAAAAGTACCAGAAGAAGGCCTGATCTTCAAGCGGACAGTAAGGCCCCATACACACTATTAGCTTTTCTTCAGATTTACCAAAACCATGTAGTACAAAGGGCGGCCGGATTGCATACAAATTGAAACTCTTCAGGTTTGGCCTCATATTATATGGTTTTGGTAACTCTGCAGAAAATCCATTAGTGTGTATGGGGCTTTACTCTTCCTGCTCCTCTCTTTAATTGCAGGTAAATAATGGATTCCAAGCAGAAGCACTTTGCTGTCACTGAGTTTTTGATGAAGGAAAGAGGGTGCAAGGCTTGTCCCACATCTACGGAATCTTCATTCATCTGCACACATCGTTTCTGCCAATGGCATCCTCTCTGTAAACATTCTGTAGCCCCCCCTGTGGACGTCGGGCAGCCTGCACACCTCCTTCATCGAAAACTCCAAAAAGTGAAAGCAAAGTGCTTCTGCTTGGAATCCATTATTTACCTGAAATACAAAAGAAGACTTACTCTACCAACAGGTAACATTTGAATGACTTGTAAAAGACAAAAAAGTTATCCTCATTTTTGCAATCCTTTCAGGAGAACCCTCATACAGGAACTTGCTGGGAGCGCTGTGTCAGCTACATACAGTATACAGCGCTGCGTTCTGGTAGCAGGACAGGGACTTTGTGCTGTTCCTGGAACAAGATCATGTGTAAGGTAAAGTCTACAGGATTGGAAATATCAGTTGGTAAATGGATAGAAAACTGGCTAAAAGACAGAATTCAGAGAGTCGTGGTTAATGATTCTTACTCTGAATGGTCCAAGGTTATCAGTGGTGTACCCCAAGGTTCAGTGTTGGGACCCTTACTTTTTAATATCTTTATAAATGATATTGGGTCTGAGATCAAAAGTAACATTTCTGTCTTTGCAGATGACACCAAGCTATGCAGTGGAATAACGTCCTTACAGGATGTCTCCAATTTACAAGCCGACCTCAATGCTCTGTCTAAGGCTGGTTTCACACTGGGGCGGTGGGTGCGGTGGCGGTATAGTGCCGCTATACAGTCAGAATTGCGTTTTTAACCCCCGCTAGCAGCCGAAAAAGGGTTAATACCGCCGTATTACCACGGTTTCCCATTGCTTTCAATGGGAAGGAGCGGTGGAGGAGCGGTAAACACACCGCTCCTCTCACCGCTCCAAAGATGTGGCTAGCAGGACTTTTTTTCACGTCCTGCTAGCGCACCGCTCTAGTGTGAAAGCCCTTGGTGCTTTCACACTGGAGAAACAGCTTCCGCTGTTTAGGGACGGTTTGCAGGCGATATTTTTAGCACAATAGCGCCTGCAAACCGCCCCAGTGTGAAAGGGGCCTTATTGGGCGACTATGTGGCAGATGAGGTTTAATGGTGATAAATGTAAAGTTCTGCACTTGGGGGCTAAGAATATGAATGCATCATACATACTAGGGGGGAGTACAACTGGGGGGATCCGTAGCGGAGAAGGATCTGGGGGGATCCGTAGCGGAGAAGGATCTGGGGGGATCCGTAGCGGAGAAGGATCTGGGGGGATCCGTAGCGGAGAAGGATCTGGGGGGATCCGTAGTAGAGAAGGCTCTGGGGGGATCTGTAGTGGAGAAGGATCTGGGGGGATCCGTAGTGGAGAAGGCTCTGGGGGGATCCGTAGTGGAGAAGGCTCTGGGGGGATCCGTAGTGGAGAAGGCTCTGGGGGGATCCGTAGTGGAGAAGGCTCTGGGGGGATCCGTAGTGGAGAAGGCTCTGGGGGGATCCGTAGTGGAGAAGGCTCTGGGGGGATCCGTAGTGGAGAAGGCTCTGGGGGGATCCGTAGTGGAGAAGGCTCTGGGGGGGATCCGTAGTGGAGAAGGCTCTGGGGGGGATCCGTAGTGGAGAAGGCTCTGGGGGTTTTGGTAGATCATAAGCTCAATGATAACATGCAATGCCAAGCTGTGGTCTCCAAAGCGAGGAAAGTCCTTTCTTGTAATAAGAGAGGTATGGTCTCCAGAGAGAGAGATATCATTTTCCCCTCTACAAATCATTAGTAAGACCTCATCTGGAATATGCAGTTCAGTTTCGGGCCCCAGTTCTCAAAAAGGATATCAGGGAACTGGAGAAAGTGCAGAGAAGGGCAACCAAACTGATAAGAGGCATGGAGGAGCTCAGCTATGAGGAAAGATTAGAGGAACTGAATTTATTCCCTCTTGAGAAGAGGAGATTAAGGGGGGATATGATCAACATTTACAAATATATAAGGGGTCCATATAGTGAACTTGGTGTTGAGTTATTCACTTTACGGTCATCACAAAGAATAAGGGGGCACTCTTTACGTCTAGAGGAAAAGAGATTTCATCTCCAAATACGGAAAGGTTTCTTCACAGTAAGAGCTGTGAAAATGTGGAATAGACTCCCTGCAGAGGTGGATCTGGCCAGCTCAGTAGATTGCTATAAGAAAGGTCTTGATACTTTCCTAAATGTACAGAATATAACGGGGTACTGACATTTATAGATAAAGGTGATCCGGGGAAAATCCGATTGCCTCTCGGGGGATCAGGAAGGAATTTTTTCCCCTGCTGTAGCAAATTGGATCATGCTCTGCTGGGGGTTTTCGCCTTCCTCTGGATCACCTGGGGGTATAGAATTGGGTATATGGGATTGTATGATATTTTTTTATGGTTGAACTGGATGGACTTTCAACCTGACTAACTATGTAAGTCAAGCAGATTCCTGTTCAGCCATTCACAGGAAACCTTGTATTTTATGAATGCAAGGCTCTTACTGATTGGTTTAAGGTTGAGAGCATGACCAATCAGAAGGAGCCTTGTTTTATTCATAAACAAAGTTTCCTGTGAATGGCTGAGCAGCACTTGATTTTGTTCCAGGAATAGGATTGGCGGGTTGGCAGGTCTCCATTCCGCTTCCGGAAGCACATTGCTGTATAATGTATGTAGCTGAATATACATCCCGGGCTCCTAGCAGGTGAGGGAAATAGTACATTTAGACCAGGGGGAGGCAAACTGGGGCCCTCCAGCTGTTGTGGAACTACATTTCCCATGAGGCATTGCAAGGCTGGCAGTTACAATTACTCCCAGAGGCATGATGGGACTTGTAGTTCTGCAACAGCTGGAGGGCCCCCAGGTTGCCTACCCGTGATTTAGACCAACTTGGATAAATCAAACCTGGAGTTCAGCCTTAAAGAGGAACGGGAGGAATTATTTGTGTTGCATAGTTACATTGGTCCAGGTGGGCACAACTCCACACACCCCCCCCCCCCCCCCAGGGGCCACTGGCACACCTAGAAATAACTGTAGTAGCTGGCGCTACTACAAGTGATCGTTCCAATCCTCCACGTGTTCTATGGAAGCAGCTGCCCCCTCTACACAGTGACCACAGACAGTGCCTGGCTCTGCCACCATTCATAGAATACCTAGTATTTTTTATTTATTTTTCCCCCAATGAATACAAGGCATTCTCTGATTGGACAAGGTGCAGTGGAGAGGAAGTGACATCACAACCTTGAAGATGGCAGCTATCACTGTAGCTCCAACGACAACAGTTCTTTCCACCTTCCCTGGCAGCATCTCTCGGGTATGAGATATGTGGTCCAGCTAGGGCTGGGCGATTTTGGGCAAAAAAAAAAAATTTGCGAATAAACAAAAAAAACACGATTCGAATCAAGTTTTTTTTTTCCTGATGGATACCGCGCCGGCAGGAGTTTTTAGGCGAGGCGAGGCCGCGGCTTTGGCCTAGTCCGCCGCGATCCTGGGAAAAGGCCGCGGACTAGGCCGAAGCCGCGGCCTCGCCTAAAAAATCCTGCCCGCAGCTCGCCGCGATCCTGGGAAAAAGCCACGGACTAGGCCAAAGCCGCGGCCTCGCCTAAAAAAATCCTGCCCGCAGCTCGTCGCGATCCTGGGAAAAGGCTGCGGCTTCGGCCTAGTTTGCGGCGTCCGGCCTCGCAGCATTTTCCCAGGATCGTGGCGAGCAGGATTTTTTAGGCGCGGCCGCGGCTTCGGCCTAGTCCGCTGAGCACCGGTCCTATGGGGGGAAAAAATAAATAGTTTCAGTCAAAATCTGAATCGATTTGCCCTTGGAACTCGATTCAGATTTTAAATCGATTTTTTCCCCAGCCCTAGGTCCAGCTTAGCACAATAGAAGTACAACTTACAAAGAATTCCTGCAGTTTACCTTTCAAAAGTAGATGTAAACATTAAATGAATGAGATTTTACTAAAACCACCATCCTGTATCATAGACAAGTGACGTCTCCCCCCCCCCCCCCCCCTCGCTCATAAAACATGGCTTTCAGTTTTTGCCGGCACTTCGGCCCCTTTCACACTGAGGCGTTGAAAAAACGCAAAAAAATTATGATTTTTTTTAGCGCTATTTTTACCGCGAACGCGGTAAAATCGCGGTAACGCATATGCGTTTTTACCGCGTTTTTGCGGTAAAAAGGATTATTTGGTATCCCACAATCCTCCACTCTACTGCGGTCATGTGACCTTCCCACAGCTTCTGGGTGTTTTTTACCGCATTTTTACAGCGGTACTCATTCATTTCAATGGGGATAGGCGTTTTTACAGCGCTATTTTATGCGCCCCAAAGATGCTCCAAAGAAGCTGTTTGCAGGATTTTTTTCAACGCACAGCCAGCAAAACGCCTCAGTGTGAGAGCCCTCAGGGCTTTCACATTGCGAATGATGGGGCAGGATTATTTCAGGCATTTTTACAGCGCTGTTTTTACCGCGAAAACGCGGTAAAAATGCCTCAGTGTGAAAGGGGGCACTTCCCGTTAACATTCAATGGGGTTGATTTACTAAAAAAAGCAAACAGACCGTGCATTCTGCAAGTGTAGCTGCTCCAGAGCTTAGTAAATGAGAGGAAGCTTCACTTTGCAAAGAATACCCAATCACATGCAAGGAAAAAATAAATAAAAATGTTTTGCTTGCATATGATTGGATGGTAGAAATCAGCAGAGCTTCCCCCTTTCGATCTAAAGCAACTGCACTTGCATTGCACAGTATATTTTAGGAAATCAACCTCAATGTCTGCCTGGCATTTCTCAGGGCGGGTTTCCTCCTGGTGACAACAGTGGACCATGTCTGTTAAATGGCCACTTATAGTCTCTGTTGGGAAAAAAATCGGGACTAAACCTTATCGCCCGTTTACCAGGAAGTGTCTGAGAAGGAACCTCCATCACCAGATTACCAGAAGATATTTTATTAACCACTTCAGCCCCCGGACCATTTGGCTGCTCAAAGACCAGGGCACTCTTCACGATTCGGCACTGCGTCGCTTTAACTGGCAATTGCGCGGTCGTGCGACGTGGTTTCCAAACAGAATTGATGTCCTTTTTTTCCCCACAAATAGAGCTTTCTTTTGGTGGTATTTGATCACCTCTGCGGTTTTTATTTTTTGCGCTATAAACAAAAATAGAGCGCCAATTTTGAAAAAAATTCTATATTTTTTACTTTTTGCTATAATAAATATTCCCAAAAAATATATTAAAATTTTTTTTTTTCCCCTCAGTTTAGGCCGATACGTATTCTTCTACATATTTTTGGGAAAAAATAAATTAAAAAATCGCAATAAGCGTTTATTAATTGGATTGCGCAAAAGTTATAGCATCTGAAAAATAGGGGTTAGTTTTATGGCATTTTATTTTTAATAGTAATGGCGGCGATCAGCGTTTTTTAGCGTGACTGCGACATTATGGCTGACACTTGACGCCATTTTGGGACCATCGTCCTTTATACAGCAATCAGTGCTATAAAAATGCACTGATTACTGTGTAAAATGACACTGGCAGGGAAGGGGTTAACCAGGAGGGGGCGCTGAAGGTGTTAAGTGTGTCCTAGGGATGTGATTCTAACTGTAGGGGGCGTGGCTACGTGTGTCACGACACTGATCACTGCTCCCAATCACAGGGAGCTGTGATCAGTGTCCTGTCACTAGGCAGAACGCGGGGAGATGCCTTGTTTACATCAGCATTTCCCCCGTTCTTCTTCTCCGTGAGACAATTGCGGGACTCCCGGCTCACAGAGTCCGCGGTCACACTCACGCGCACGCCCACAATGCCGCGTCTTTAAAGGCGACGTACCCATACGTTAATATGCCCAGCCGTGCCTTTCTGCCGACGTATATCGGCGTGAGCCGTTCCTTAAGTGGTTAAAGCTCAACTCCATGCTTTATGTCCTTTTAAAGTAGGTTTGTTGGGGCCAAGCTGGCCGGCAGAAATAACGCAGGGCTCGACGAATCTCAGGTCACCAAAAATTGCGTCCTGGCACATGGGCCTGCCTTGCAGGGATGCACAATTTGTGTTGCCCCGGGACGGGTAGCCCTCGAGGAGGTAGTTTCTACATATAGCCCCCTGCTTCTTCCACACACACGAGGGGAGGGAGGAGAACGGAAACACATGTCTGCGCTCCTCCTTATATGGTTCCTGACCCGGAAACTACGTGTATGACGTCACTTCTGGGTCCCCCCCGTTTACTTTTTTCCCCCGGCCAATGAGCCTGGGAAAGAAAGTAATGCAGTTACATTAGGCTGGGTTCACATACAGTTGTGCTCATAAGTTTACATACCCTGGCAGAATTTATGATTTCTTGGCCATTTTTCAGAGAATATGAACGATAAAACAAAAACTTTTCTTTCACTCATGGTTAGTGTTTGGCTGAAGCCATTTATTATCAAATCAACTGTGTTTACTCTTTTTAAATCATAATGACAACAGAAGCTACCCAAAATGACCCTGATCAAAAGTTTACATACCCCGGTGATTTTGGCCTGATAACATGCACACAAGTTGACACAAAGGGGTTTGAATGGCTAATAAAGGTCACCATCCTCGCCTGTCATCTGTTGGACTGTAATTAGTGTGTGTGTATAAAAGGTCAATGAGTTTCTGGACTCCTGACAGACCCTTGCATGTTTCATCCAGTGCTGCACTGACGTTTCTGGATTCTGAGTCGTGGGGGAAAGCAAAAGAATTCAAAGGATCTGCGGGAAAAGGTAGTTGAACTGTATAAAAACAGGAAAGTTTTTGTGTTCTCATTCATATTCTCTAAAAAAAATAGCCAAGAAATCAAATTCTGCCAGGGTGTGTAAACTTATGGAGCACAACTGTATATGCAATTGGATGCGGGTTATTCGCATGACAAGCGAGTTGTGACCGGCTTCTCAAGGAAGCCGGTTTTTACAGATTTCCATGGCGACCGCGGTCCACATTCAAAAAGGGTCCTCTGTGTCTTTGGGTCCGATTCAGGCACAAATTTGGACCCCATTCACAGCTGAACCGGTGAGCAGGAACCCTGCCGGACCCCAGGCACGAAACCACGGCCGCACATGTGTGAACCTGGCCTTAGTGGGGCACAGAAGAGACATACAGGGTTGGTCTTTTAGACCAGCGGTCATCAACCCTGTCCTCAGGGCCCACTAACAGGCCAGGTTTTATGTTTTACCTTGGGGGAGATGCAGACTAGAATACTGCAATCACTGAGCAGCAAATGATATCACCTGCGATGTATTTCAGTTATCCTGCAAACCTGGCCTGTTAGTGGGCCCTGAGGACAGGGTTGATCACCACTGTTTTAGACCCTGCATGTCTCAAAGAGAACCTGTCACCAAAAAAAAAATCATCACACTGGGGACTTTTTGTTCCCTATGTGATGGAAAAAAAAAAAAAATGTAAACGTAAAAAAAATATTTTTAATTGCAAAAAAATAAAAAGATAAGCCCAAGCACACAACCCCCCCCCCCCCCAAAAGAAAGAAAAATATGTATACGTACGTAAACACACACATTGGGGCTCCTACGCATGAAAACTGCGATTGCAATACACATGTTACATATCGCCGCGCACAACCTAATTTTTTTTTTTTTAGCTGGCTGCTACAATGAAAGCAAATTTGTCAGGCCCTGTATTACCGGGATGTAGCCTCCAGCTACCATTCAATGTGGTGTTCCACCATTGGGATGAGAACTTCCCGTCCCCACTCCAGGAATGAAGCAGAATCAGTCTTAGCGTCGCTCAGACATTCGCAGGAAGCTTTGTGTTCTATAAAATGAATACATGGCTTCCTTTAATTAGCTGAGGAGGACTCATGATGATGTCATGATCTCTGACTCAGCCAATCAGAGGAAGTTTTGTATTCATTCATAGAATAAAAAAAATAAAAATAAAAACTTCCCATGAATGGCCGAGCGGCACTCAGCCTAAAGCCCTGTACACAGCCGGGAATCCCGTCCGGAAAAAAAAAACGTTGGTTTTCCTGACGGGATTCCTGGCAAGCTTTTCTTGCTCGCCGAGTGTACACACGGCACATTCAAAAGAACCGCCGTTCTTTTGAATGGTAAGAACGCGGTGACGTCATTGACTACGACGAGCATGTGCTCCTCACATTCGATGCCGCCGTCATCTTGCTTCACCCTACACTACCCTTGTATGGTTACCTCGCATGCGTCAAAGTCTCATCGAGGGTTTACCTGGAGACAGGGAAGCATACACACGCACGGTTTTCTCGTCGGGAAACAGGCCGACGAGAATTCCGACGAGAAAATAGAGAGCAGGTTCTCTATTTTTCTCGTCGAGATTCCCGGCAGTTTTCCCGACGAGAAACCATGCACACGGACGGTTTTCTCGGCAAAAAGCTCTGCCAGCAGTTTTCTTGATGGTTTCTTGCCGAGAAAACCGGTCGTGTGTACAAGGCCAGTCATTTCAGTTCAGGAGAGGAGCCGGTATGCCTGGGCAAGACAAAGGGAAGGCCGGGGTTAGGCTTAACAATTGGCATGGGGGGAACAGGATGAAAAGAGGAGCCGGTACACATGTTCAAGACTGAAGGGAAGGCCGGAGGTCAAGTTTAGGGTGGCCCCAGATTACAATAATTTCATGACAATTCCACATTTTCCCGACGAGAAACCATACACACGGCCGGTTTTCTCGGCAAAAATCTCTCCCAGCAGTTTTCTTGCCGAGAAAACCGGCCATGTGTACGAGGCTTGACTCTTAATTTGTTCTGGGAGTGAGACAGGAAGTTGGCAGAACGCAGCGCTGTATACTGTACATAGTTGAGGATACATACAGTTAATACAGCACACCCAACAAGTCCACCTGTTAGTGCTGTAAATAGTTTGCTTAGCCCAAACAAATTATTAAAGGGACATTAAACATAAAGTAGTGACATATACAAACAGCACCAAAAGAACCTGTATATAGCAGCAGGAAGCATTGAGAGGGCCAGTAACACGCAGGGAGGGCATGAAGGCCACTTGACCACCTGGCTGAGGACTGGAAAGAACTTGGTTTTAAGTTTATACAGCAAACCTCCAGTCGCAGCCTCTACCAGTCAGCAGAATTGGGCATTGACCTCTCAGAATATTTTGTAACTCCAGAATATGGAAATTATTTTTGATTCCGTGGCAGAACATCCTTGAGAGACAATAAAAAGCTGTAGTATCACCTGGTAAAAGTCGATCAGTTATGAAATTTTATTATGTAACAAGAAATATCCATCAGTAAGCAGGAACGTCTCTTAATCCCACAATCTCCAATAATCGCAGCCAAGCGCTGGAGGGATGTCATGCGACTTCCGTTTCAGTGGTATTTGTGTTACTCTCATCCAGCAGCATCCTTTGTTTTTCATCCCCATTGGCTTCCAGAGTCTGTGGGTGAAGAAAGCATTTTGGTGTGGTTTATCCGAGGTCCGCTCCCTCCAGGTAAGCTAGTGGTGCTGTAAAATAAGGCCCACCCCCCCTCCCCCCTCCAGCATCAGGAATGTATGAGGCAAAAAAAAAAAAAGTTACGGGTGCAAAGAAGTGGAGTTTTTAGAGAGGATTTGTGCACCTCTGATCACGTCATTAGTCACAAGTAGCTTTTATCTGTCTCTAAAGTCTTCCCACAGCGCAGACTATCTACCCACAAATCCATCAGTCTGAAGAATCGTCGACCGGCATTCCCCCCCCCGAAGGTTGTCTTCAAATGTGAACGATGGTTCAAGTTGTTCAGAGATGTCTTCCTGTGCAAAGCCTTTAACCTTCCCAACCTTCCCATAGCTGGTCTCTGCGGAGAAGATAAAACACACAGCGTTGGTATAGAAGGAGATGTTTAGACAATGAGGAACATGACGAGACACAAGACAGAAGTGAGGAGAGAGGACAACTCACAAGGACTTAGAAGACGGTCGCTTCGTTTTTGGCCACTTCCGCCGCTGAAGTTGTCTAAATGTCCAAGCAAGAGAGAAATAAGGAACCCATCACCGACAGTGAAAGCCCAACACCCTCATGCATCAGCGAATACTATGTCAATACATAAAGTACAGGACAAACAAGAGAAGACACAACCACAAAAGATGAAAACGGAGAATAACAGAATCGACAGGATCATGCCTTAGGTACTGGAATTAAAAACTGAAGTAGCCAACTGAACCCATCAGAAAAACTCTATGAACCTCCCTCCAAATGATGGAGTTCAGGTGTCTCCAGTGAGGGGAAATATTAAAACTACATCATCCAAAGACAATTGTGCTCTCCCAACCTTGTGACCTCAACCCTACTGAACATGTGATGAATTGGAATGCCGATTGTGAGCCAAGTCTTCACATCAAACATAAGACCTGTACATGGAGGTTCTTGATTAAAAGAACCCCACCAATAAATAGGATCCTCTTTCTCCTAACAGATACACTATATGGCTCAAAGGATGCAGATACCCCTTCATATGATGGAGTTCAGGAGTCTCCAGTTAAGGGTCGTTATTACTCCATCATACAAAGATATTATAGACAATTGTGCTCTTCCGACCATGTGGTAACAGTTTGGTGAAGACCCTTTTCTGTTCCAACATGACTGTGCCCCCGCCCCCCCCCCCACGTAAACAACTAGCTCCATAATGACATGGTTTAACTGGTTTGGTGTGGAGGAACCTGTACAGAGCCCTGACCTCATCCTTACTAAACATCTTTGGGATGAACTGTAATGCCGCTTTTGAGCCAGGTCTTCTCATCCACCATCAGAACCTGACCTCACAAATAGGCACAAACACCCTCCAAAATCTTGTGAAAATCCCTCTTGGAAAAGTGCAGGATGTTAGAGCACTGGTGACACCGCCACCCTGGCAGGCCACTTGGGAAGGGGGCAACGCCACCCTGGCAGGCCAATTGGGAAGGGGGCAACGCCACCCTGGCAGGCCAATTGGGAAGGGGGCAACGCCACCCTGGCAGGCCAATTGGGAAGGGGGCAACGCCACCCTGCCAGGCCAATTGGGAAGGGGGCAACTTCACACTGCCAGGCCAATTGGGAAGGGTGCAACTTCACACTGCCAGGCCAATTTGGAAGGGCGCAACTCCATATTATCTAGCATGGTTTTGGAATGAGATGTCCAACAAACTCATACAGGTTTGGTCAGGGCTGCATCAGCTGTAGGCCATGGAGTGTACAGACAGCCACCAGAAACATCATAGGGCTGAATCTAAATAAAAGACCAACTTTAAAAAAACAAGATGGCTGAAATGTGTTTTTCTGAGATCCCCTTTCATATTAGGCAGTAACCCACAACAACCATCCAGCATCAGCATTAGATTGGCTGCCCTGCATTTCTCTACTAAGCTGGTGTCAGGAGGTCAGAAAAACACTGGGGTGTAACACGTAAAATACACTGGGGGGGGGGGGGGGTTTCGGGAGGGCTTACCGGTACTGTTCAAAACTTTCATCCTTCAGCCCTGTAATTAAAATGTACAATGTGTCAGTATAATACAGGAGGTGGGATGCACACAGATCATAAGGTGGGCTCATTCGGGCTGCAGCGTCATGATTTTGGCTGTACAATAGTAACCAAGATTGTCCAACATGTGAAAAAATCTGCAGCTGCTAAAAGAGAAATTCCAGGTACAGATATTTTTATAACAATAACAAAGGTTGGACCAATGTAACTATGTACAGTATATACCATATACCTGGCCGATGCCCCTAGATGCCGGAAATGGCAGTATAGTTACATAGTAGGTGAGGTTGAAAAAAGACACAAGTCCATCCTATGTGTGTGATTATATGTCAGTATTACATTGTATATCTCTCTATGTTGTGGTCGTTCAGGTACTTATCTAATATTTTTTTTGAAACTATCGATACCCCCCGCCGCTGAGACCACTGCCTGTGGAAGGGATTTTCACATTCTTGCCGCTCTTACAGTTAAACCTCTACGTAGTTTTTAGTGAGTCGCCACGTGTCTTATTAAACTCCCTTCCGCGAAAAAGTTTTCTTCCTATTGTGGGGTCACCAGTACGGTATTTATACATTGAAATTATATCCCCTCTCAAGCGTCTCTTCTCCAGAGAGAATAAGTTCAGAGCTCACAACCTTTCCTCATAACTAATATCCTCCAGACCCTTTATTAGCTTTGTTTCCCTTCTTTGTACTCTCTCCATTTCCAGTACATCCTTCCTGAGGACTGGTGCCGAGAACTTGACAGCATACTCCAGGTGCGGCCGGACCAGAGTCTTGTAGAGCGGGAGAATTATCGTTTTATCTCTGGAGTTGATCCCCTTTTTAATGCTAATATTTTGTTTGCAGCAGCTTGGCATTGCATGCCATTGCTGAGCCTGTCATCTACTAGGACCCCCAGGTCCTTTTCCATCCTAGATTCCCCCCAGAGGTTCTCCCCCCAGTGAGTAGATTGTTTTTCATATTTTTGCCACCCAAATGCATTATTTTAAATTTTTCTACATTAAACCTCATTTGCCATGTAGTTGCCCACCCCATTAATTTGTTCTTAGCTTAGTATTGTCCACAAATACAGAGATTGAACTGTTTATCCCCATCCTCCAGGTCATTTATGAATAAATTAAATAGGATTGGTCCCAGCACAGAACCCTGGGGGACCCCACTACCCACCCCCGACCATTCCGAGTACTCCCCATTTATCACCACCCTCTGAACTCGCCCTTCTAGCCAGTTTTCAATCTATTTACTCACCCCCATGCCAACAAACCTTATTTTGTACAGTAAACGTTTATGGGGAACTGTGTCAAATGCTTTTGCAAAATCCAGATACACCACGTCTACGGACCTTCCTTTATCTAGATGGCAACTCACCTCCTCATAGAAGGTTAATAGATTGGTTTGGGAAGAACGATTCTTCATGAATCCATGCTGATTACTGCTAATGATACAGTTTTCATTACTAAAATCTTGTATATAGTCCCTCATCATCCCCTCCAAGAGCTTACATACTATTGATGTTAGGCTGACTGGTCTGTAATTCCCAGGGATGTATTTT
This sequence comes from Rana muscosa, assembly GCA_029206835.1. Lineage (NCBI taxonomy): Eukaryota > Metazoa > Chordata > Amphibia > Anura > Ranidae > Rana > Rana muscosa. The sequence goes on from CM055128.1 coordinate 324,203,574, forward strand.
GGGCCCTTTATAAATATTGGTCCTACATTGGCTTTTCTCCAATCCGCTGGAGACATGGCTACTCCAGTGATCTCCACCAGCATCCTGGTCCTGTGCTGAGCTGCTGCATTGTGAGAGAGAGGGGGGAGAGAAAGAGAGGGGGGAGAGAGAGAGAGAGGGGGAGAGAGAGAGAGAGAGAGGGGGGAGAGAGAGAGAGAGAGGGGGAGAGAGAGAGAGAGGGGGGAGAGAGAGAGAGAGGGGGGAGAGAGAGAGGGGGGAGAGAGAGAGAGAGGGGGGGAGAGAGAGAGAGGGGGGGGGAGAGAGAGAGAGGGGGGAGAGAGAGAGAGGGGGGAGAGAGAGGGGGGAGAGAGAGAGAGAGGGGGGAGAGAGAGAGAGAGGGGGGAGAGAGAGAGAGAGGGGGAGAGAGAGAGAGAGGGGAGAGAGAGAGAGAGGGGGGAGAGAGAGAGAGGGGGAGAGAGAGAGAGGGGGGAGAGAGAGAGGGGGGAGAGAGAGAGGGGGGAGAGAGAGAGGGGGGAGAGAGAGGAGAGAGGGGGGGAGAGAGAGAGGAGAGAGAGGGTGGAGGAGAGAGAGGAGAGAGAGGGGGGAGAGAGAGAGGGTGGAGGAGAGAGAGAGGATGGAGGAGAGAAAGAGGGTGGAGGAGAGAAAGAGGGTGGAGGAGAGAAAGAGGGTGGAGGAGAGAAAGAGGGTGGAGGAGAGAGAGGGTGGAGGAGAGAGAGAGAGGGTGGAGGAGAGAGAGAGAGGGTGGAGGAGAGAGAGAGGGTGGAGGAGAGAGAGAGAGAGAGAGGGTGGAGGAGAGAGAGGGTGGAGGAGAGAGAGAGAGGGGGGGAGAGAGAGAGAGAGGGGGGGGGAGAGAGAGACCCTGCATTTTCCCAATGAATGCCAAGTGTTCTCCGATTGGACGACAGGGAGAGTGTGATGTCACCGTCCTGCCTCTCCACCCATGCCAAATAGTCAACGGCCTGTGTTCAGAATGTAGCAGCGCATCTATGGGGAAGCTAGTGGAGATCACGCGAGTAGCCGTGTATAATTTGGTCATTTCCAGCAGAGGGGGATCACACAGGTGCGGTTTTACCTGCAACAACCAGCTGGGATCCATACCGGGACCCAACTCCAAGGGACTTAACATGTATTGAAAGAAGGAGTATGGCCACCATACACATTTATAGAGCAAAGCATATGAGCGCTGCGCTCCGCTAACTCCAAAGCAGGAAAAGGTCAATTAAATTAAAAAGTAGATATACCGAGATCCAGACTGCGCGTCCGTGGGTTACACTGGCGGGAACCCTTACAGCTTCGCAGCTCCATTAGCTGGACGTGTAACTGATTGAGGAAGTCTCTGCCCAGAGTGTTCACCGCGTTTATCAACTGAGGAGAAAAGAGAACGCCAAATCCACATCACTTCAAACATTCACTGCAGAAATATCACCACCCAACCCCCCCCCCCCCTCCTGCCGGAAAGAGCGCCACAAGTTCCTTCCTAGATGTACAATCTAAAATAAAATTTATTAAATCTGGGGACACCCTGGCCACACCCACTTGTTAAACTGAAGAAAAAAAATGTACAGAAGGGAATGGTTGCGGTGAGGATAGTGAGTGGAGCTTGAGGGGTTAAATTAAACCTGAACCTATGGATACTATAGGTCAAGAGAGTTCCAGGGCTCAGGATTATGTAACACAAAGCGTGCAGAAATCAGAAATACAGAGGGGAAAATTATTATTTGATCCCCTGCAGATTGTGTAAGTTGTCCCACTTACATAGAAATGAAGGGTCTATAATTTTTATCATCGGTGTATTTTATATGATGGAGACGGAATATCAACAAAAAATCCAGAAAAATCACAGGATACAAATGTTATAAATGGAGTTGCAGTTCAGTGAGTAAAATAAGTATTTGATCCCCGACCAACCAACAATAATTCTGCCCCCCCCCCCCCCCCCCCCACAGACTGGCTACAGGAGGTGCTCATGTGGTACACGGATTAGTCCTGTCAATGTAAGAAGGTTCTCCTAACGACAACTCGTTATGTTATGTAGCGCCCCTTTACTTTTCAGGGGTGCTATGTACTTAAATTTAGGGGTAGGTCTGAGCTAGTATCAATGCTATAACTTTTGCGCAAACCAATCAATAAACGCTGATTGCGATTTTTTTTACCAAAAATATGTAGAAGAATACGTATCGGACTAAACTGAGGAAAAAAAATTGTTTTTTTATATATATTTTTGGGGATATTTATTATAGCAAAAAGTAAAAAATATTGAATTTTTTTCAAAATTGTCGCTCTATTTTTGTTTATAGCGCAAAAAATAAAAAACGGCAGAGGTGATCAAATACCACCAAAAGAAAGTTCTATTTGTGGGAAAAAAAAGGACGTCAATTTTGTTTGGGTGCCACGTCGCAGGACCGCGCAATTGTCAGTTAAAGCGACGCAGTGCCGAATCACAAAAAGTGGCCCGGTCATTTGGCAGCCAAATGGTCTGGGGCTGAAGTGGTTAAGGTGACAACATAACCTGACTTGTGTAATGGTCATTTGGGACAGAAACCACACAACACATGCACGTATATACTTCAAACAACAAACCATGCTGTGTGTGTGTATATATATATATATATATATATATATATATATACACACATACACACACATACACATATATATACACACACACACACACAGGTGCAGTACACAATATGTCCACAACGTGGCAGCAGAACACCATCTCCTCTCTACATCTCTACATACACTGAGCTGCTGCCACCTTGTGGTCACCATGCATCAACACACGGCACCCATAAGCAACCCAATGTATAGTTGTTGGAGCCTCTCCCACAACTCCCTTTACCTGATACGGATCCACGTTGAGATCGAAATACTCCAGGAAGCCGGTGGCAAATTCACAGAAGAGGAAGTTGTGCGTCTCGTTGATGGTCCGCAGGCACCAGTAGGTGTTGTTGTTGGCACTGGTACAAGCACAGAATGGCCCAACTGTACAGCAAGAAAGAACAATGACAGTGCTGAATACTCTACTAGTGCACCCCGCCCCCCCCCCCCATCCGTTCTTTTATTCACAGATTACACTATAACAATAGAAACCAACAACCAAGACCCCAAATCACGGCTCACCGATAACGAGCGGCTTTCTGGTAGGAAAGTGTATCTAAACACAAACTGTTATATACAGCAGCTTGCCAGCTCTCAGATGTGGTTACTGCATTGGTTTTCTTTTTTTTTTCCTTTATTTTCACCAGTAACACACTTCCTGTCCTAGGGTGACAACATTCACTTGCTGCACTGTATGGAGGAGCAGCGTTGTCACCCTAGGCTTCTCTCTTGATATGGAATCCAAACTACGCCCATCCCCACCACCACCATGACTACTCTCCGTTACATAGAGCGGCGGTGCTCCACCGTCTGCAATAGGCAGCTGAAAAGATGTATGCCTGGGGGGAATAAAATGGATGCATCCACTACATCTTATGACTGATAGGCTGCAGTATATGACATTTTTACCCATGCAATTGAACAAACCCCCCCCCCCATGCATTTTAAGGGGTTGCATCAATAATGAGCTACCCTAATGAGAGCTTACGTGTCCAGAAGGGGGCAGTCTGCCAGTGCTGGTTGTCATGGGTGAAGCAGGTCAGTCCCGGCATACTGCAAGTGTCATTGTTCTTCAGCCTCTTCAGAAGTTTGCGCAGCTTCTTCTTGCGCCTCTGTTCCCGCAGGAGCCACATCTTGTCCTGAGATTTCAGCGATTTCCTGCAATTAAAAGCAACAGTCAGAGGGGACAGGGGAAGTACGGCCGCCCAATGGTCAGAGGGGGCGGGGGCCGTACACGTGCCCAGCGGTCAGAGGGGACGGGGGCCGTACACGTGCCCAGCGGTCAGAGGGGACGGGGGCCGTACACGTGCCCAGCGGTCAGAGGGGACGGGGGCCGTACACGTGCCCAGCGGTCAGAGGGGACGGGGGCCGTACACGTGCCCAGCGGTCAGAGGGGACGGGGGCCGTACACGTGCCCAGCGGTCAGAGGGGACGGGGGCCGTACACGCGCCCAGCGGTCAGAGGGGACGGGGGCCGTACACGCGCCCAGCGGTCAGAGGGGACGGGGGCCGTACACGCGCCCAGCGGTCAGAGGGGACGGGGGCCGTACACGCGCCCAGCGGTCAGAGGGGACGGGGGCCGTACACGCGCCCAGCGGTCAGAGGGGACGGGGGCCGTACACGCGCCCAGCGGTCAGAGGGGACGGGGGCCGTACACGCGCCCAGCGGTCAGAGGGGACGGGGGCCGTACACGCGCCCAGCGGTCAGAGGGGACGGGGGCCGTACACGCGCCCAGCGGTCAGAGGGGACGGGGGCCGTACACGCGCCCAGCGGTCAGAGGGGACGGGGGCCGTACACGCGCCCAGCGGTCAGAGGGGACGGGGGCCGTACACGCGCCCAGCGGTCAGAGGGGACGGGGGCCGTACACGCGCCCAGAGGGGACGGGGGCCGTACACGCGCCCAGCGGTCAGAGGGGACGGGGGCCGTACACGCGCCCAGCGGTCAGAGGGGACGGGGGGACGGGGGCCGTACACGTGCCCAGCGGTCAGAGGGGACGGGGGCCGTACACGCGCCCAGCGGTCAGAGGGGACGGGGGCCGTACACGTGCCCAGCGGTCAGAGGGGACGGGGGCCGTTCACGCGCCCAGCGGTCAGAGGGGACGGGGGCCGTACACGCGCCCAGCGGTCAGAGGGGACGGGGGGACGGGGGCCGTACACGTGCCCAGCGGTCAGAGGGGACGGGGGCCGTACACGTGCCCAGCGGTCAGAGGGGACGGGGGCCGTACACGTGCCCAGCGGTCAGAGGGGACGGGGGCCGTACACGTGCCCAGCGGTCAGGGGGGACGGGGGCCGTACACGTGCCCAGCGGTCAGAGGGGACGGGGGCCGTACACGTGCCCAGCGGTCAGAGGGGACGGGGGCCGTACACGCGCCCAGCGGTCAGAGGGGACGGGGGGACGGGGGCCGTACACGTGCCCAGCGGTCAGAGGGGACGGGGGCCGTACATGTGCCCAGCGGTCAGAGGGGACGGGGGCCGTACACGTGCCCAGCGGTCAGAGGGGACGGGGGCCGTACACGTGCCCAGCGGTCAGAGGGGACGGGGGCCGTACACGTGCCCAGCGGTCAGAGGGGACGGGGGCCGTACACATGCCCAGCGGTCAGAGGGGACGGGGGCCGTACACATGCCCAGCGGTCAGAGGGGACGGGGGCCGTACACATGCCCAGCGGTCAGGGGGGACGGGGGCCGTACACATGCCCAGCGGTCAGGGGGGACGGGGGCCGTACACATGCCCAGCGGTCAGGGGGGACGGGGGCCGTACACATGCCCAGCGGTCAGGGGGGACGGGGGCCGTACAGATGCCCAGCGATCAGGGGGGACGGGGGCCGTACAGATGCCCAGCGATCAGGGGGGACGGGGGCCGTACAGATGCCCAGCGATCAGGGGGGACGGGGGCCGTACAGATGCCCAGCGATCAGGGGGGACGGGGGCCGTACAGATGCCCAGCGATCAGGGGGGACGGGGGCCGTACAGATGCCCAGCGATCAGGGGGGACGGGGGCCGTACAGATGCCCAGCGATCAGGGGGGACGGGGGCCGTACAGATGCCCAGCGATCAGGGGGGACGGGGGCCGTACAGATGCCCAGCGATCAGGGGGGATGGGGGCCGTACAGATGCCCAGCGATCAGGGGGGATGGGGGCCGTACAGATGCCCAGCGATCAGAGGGGACGGGGGCCGTACAGATGCCCAGTGGTCAGAGGGGACGGGGATGTATAAATGCCCAACAGTCAGAGAGGACACCTAATGGTCAGAGGGGACCAATATCAGGCAATGAAAGGGTTAACAGATAACCAGATTGCCTGGTTGGCAGAAAGCTTGCAGACGGTTGGCTGCTCTGCAGAGCAAATGAGCTGCACAGACCGCTTACCAGCTTCCTAAATACAAATCAAACAAAGGGTCCCCCGAGGACACTTCTCCACCCCTCCCCCCACCTGCTTAATGAGGTTACTCACTTGAAGGGATGCATCATGGGATCCGTACTCTTCAGCTTCCCGTTCTTATGTTTGATGTAACTGCAGGAAATAAACATTTGTGGTCATTGTATGGGTGACACGGGACCCTGGAAGCTCTGGCTGAGACCCACTGCTAGTGCCAGCTAGTCGGGGGTGTCCAGGAACCTCGGGGGAGGGGGGGTGGTACCATTCATGGTGGAGGAGAGGACACTTATCTCTTCAGGAATAAAAAATGGCAGATATTCTGCGGTCAATCCCAAACTTTAGCACCGCAGGTTCTTTGGTTTCCTGAATCCCACCGTAACAATTTATTCTGCCAGTAGATCCTTTATAACCCCATTCCCTGCAACAGGGTGGCAACTCTGCTCCTTTGCAGTGAAATTGCACAGCAGTGTTGTCACCCTGTAGACAGGGGAGGCCCGGATGGGATTTTATTTAAGAGACAAACAAAGGCCAACTTCAAAAGTGTAATTTGACATTCAACTCCTTTATAAAAATCCTTCAATGCGATTCCACATCCTCTGTATAGTACATTGCAGAGCTCCTCCTCCTCATTACAAATGCAGCTTGTGGGGGAGGGGCCTCTCCACAAAACACGCTGGCCCCTCCCTACCCCTCAATGCCATTTGTACTACAATTGTGCGCCCCCCTAGCAGTGGCCACTACAATTGTGCACCCCCCCCCTAGCAGTGGCCACTACAATTGTGCACCCCCCCCCCTAGCAGTGGCCACTACAATTGTGCACCCCCCCTAGCAGTGGCCACTACAATTGTGCACCCCCCCTAGCAGTGGCCACTACAATTGTGCGCCCCCTAGCAGTGGCCACTACAATTGTGCGCCCCCTAGCAGTGGCCACTACAATTGTGCGCCCCCTAGCAGTGGCCACTACAATTGTGCGCCCCCTAGCAGTGGCCACTACAATTGTGCGCCTCCTAGCAGTGGCCACTACAATTGTGCGCCCCCTAGCAGTGGCCACTACAACTGTGCACGCCCCCCCTAGCAGTGGCCACTACAACTGTGCACGCCCCCCCTAGCAGTGGCCACTACAACTGTGCACGCCCCCCCTAGCAGTGGCCACTACAACTGTGCACGCCCCCCCTAGCAGTGGCCACTACAACTGTGCACGCCCCCCCTAGCAGTGGCCACTACAACTGTGCACGCCCCCCCCTAGCAGTGGCCACTACAACTGTGCACGCCCCCCCTAGCAGTGGCCACTACAATTGTGCGCCCCCCTAGCAGTGGCCACTACAATTGTGCGCCCCCCTAGCAGTGGCCACTACAATTGTGCGCCCCCTAGCAGTGGCCACTACAATTGTGCGCCCCCTAGCAGTGGCCACTACAATTGTGCGCCCCCCTAGCAGTGGCCACTACAATTGTGCGCCCCCTAGCAGTGGCCACTACAATTGTGCGCCCCCTAGCAGTGGCCACTACAATTGTGCGCCCCCTAGCAGTGGCCACTACAATTGTGCGCCCCCTAGCAGTGGCCACTACAATTGTGCGCCCCCTAGCAGTGGCCACTACAATTGTGCGCCCCCTAGCAGTGGCCACTACAATTGTGCGCCCCCTAGCAGTGGCCACTACAATTGTGCACGCCCCCCCTAGCAGTGGCCACTACAACTGTGCACGCCCCCCCAGCAGTGGCCACTACAACTGTGCACACCCCCCCTAGCAGTGGCCACTACAACTGTGCACGCCCCCCCTAGCAGTGGCCACTACAACTGTGCACGCCCCCCCTAGCAGTGGCCACTACAACTGTGCACGCCCCCCCTAGCAGTGGCCACTACAATTGTGCCCCCCCCCCCTAGCAGTGGCCACTACAATTGTGCGCCCCCCTAGCAGTGGCCACTACTGATCTGGACACTACAGTTGAGCGCCCCCCTAGCCATAGCCGCTACTAAGCTCAGCTAGAGAAGGAGAGAGTGCAATGCGGACTGCCCGAGTTGCAATTTTGTGATCAGGCACAGCAGACCTGTAGAGCTCCTGAGGAGAAAAGGGCCAAATCCTCCAATATATATATATATATAAAAAACACGTTGCCACATTACATCCACATGGGTGCCGACAACCCACCTGGGACAGACCTACCTGATCTTACTGCAGTCACAGTCCTCCGGTCTCTTCTTTTTCAGGTGACCTCTGACCTCTCGCAGGTTCTTTATTTTATTCTGCAACGTCTCGATCTATAAAAGAGGAAGACAGGGGAGTGCGAGTCACGGTGCGGCCATTAAAGCGGAACTCAACCCTCCTATCGTTTTCAGCCAAGGAAGCTGCTTCTGTTTGATCTGCAATTGCCACGGTGCTGCACATGTAATCAGTTATGGTTTAGCTGAGAGCACAACCAATGTGAGAGTTATTCCTGGCATGCCTTGAATGTAACTGTCTTTTTGAAGCAGCAAAATCAGTGGGTCTAGTTCCGCTTTTAAATGCGTCACATGGCGGTTGTTGAGCCGCCCGTGACCGCACACTTACCTCGTGGTCGATGTGGAGTTTGTGATCCTTCCAGGCCTGCAGAGACTTGTACAGATCCAAATCACACTGCACCGTGTTGTTGGCCAAGATGTGACACCTGAGAGGGGGGAGAGATCAGAGAGAACGGGGCGGTTTATTATCACAACTCCCCCAATGCTGGGCCAACAGATCAGATCGAAGGCTCACCACAGACGTTACAGCTTAACCGTACAATCGACCTTAGATCTACCAAAACAGCGTAATAGGGGGACCTACCTCATCTATCCAACCAGGCAGGCTCCTGCACTCCGGGCCGCCATCAGGGGGGTACAGGCAGTACACCTGTAAGGGGCCGGAGGTCCACAGGTGGCAACCCCCCCCTTTTTTTTTTTATTATTTTATCTCTTTTTTTTTATTATTCTTTTTTTTATTTTATTTTTTTATTTTTTGTAAGGGGCCGCAGAGGCCCGGAGGTCCCCAGGGCCCGGATGGCAACCCCACTTTTTTTTTTATAAAAAAAAAAAAAAAAAAATTTCCCTTTTATTTTATCTTTTTTTTTATTATTATTCTTTTTTATTTTATTTTTTTATTTTATTAATTTTTTTTAGTAAGGGGCCTGAGGTCCCCAGGGGCCCGGATGGCAACCCCCACTTTTTTTTGTAAGGGGGCCTGAGGTCCCCAGGGGCCCGGATGGCAACCCCCACTTTTTTTTGTAAGGGGCCCTGAGATCCCCAGGGGCCCGGATGGCAACCCCCCTTTATTTATATATATATATATATTTATTTATTTTGTTAAAAATAACAAACCTGAGAATTTAGTATCACTTTAAATTGATTGTAAAGTCTTGTTTTTTACCTACAAAAATAACAAACATGTTATACTTTTCTCCTCTCTGTTGCAGTTAGTTTTGCACAGAGCAGCCCGGATCCTCCTCTTCTCGGGTCCCTCTTCGGCTCTCCTAGCCCCTCCCTCCTGTTAAATGCCGTACACAGCCAGCAGTTTGCTATGGGGGCACACCCGACCCGAGCCACAGCTCCCCGTGTCCATTCAGACACGGAGCCCCGACCCGGCTCTAACCCCTCTCTTTTCTCTGATTGGCTAGCTGACTGATTGACAGCAGCGGGAGCCAAATGGCGCCGCTGCTGTGTCTCTGCCAATCAGGAAGGAGAATATCGGACGTCTGAGACACTCCTGGACATCGCTGGACAGGGAGGGACCTCAGGTAAGTATGAGGAGGGGGAGGGGGGTGGTTTGCTGCACACAGAAGTCTATCCCCTTGCTGGGTATGGAGACGAGTGAGGGGGAAGATGGCCCCCACCCATCTCCATACTACTGCAGGGCGAAAGCGGCGGAAAAAGTCACTTCCGCCCATAGCTCTTAAAAGGGACTTTTTCTTTTATTTATTTTTAAATGACAATTTTTTTTTTTTGTGTAAATATGAGATGTGAGGTCTTTTTGACCCTCCAAACCTCATATATAAGAGGCCCTGTCATGCTTTTTTTTCTATTACGAGGGATGTTTACATTCCTTGTAATAGGAATAAAAGTGACCCAAATTTTTTATTTTTTTTAAAAAGAGTGTAAAAATAAATACAAGTAAAATACATTTTCGCTTATTGCGATTTTTTTTTAAATCAAAAATATGTAGAAGAATACGTATCGGCCTAAACCGAGGAAAAAAATGTGGTTTTTTATATATTTTTGGGGGATATTTATTATAGCAAAAACTTTTTTTTCAAAATTGACGCTCTATTTTTGTTTATAGCGCAAAAAATAAAAACCGCAGAGGTGATCAAATACCACCAAAAGAAAGCTCTATTTGTGGGAAAAAAGGACGCCAATTTTGTTTGGGTGCCACGTCGCACAACCGCGCAATTGTCAATTAAAGCGACGCAGTGCCGAATCGCAAAAAGTGCCCTGGTCAGGAAGGGGCTAAATTCTTCCGGGGCTGAAGTTGTTAAAAACGCACCTAGTATACTGGGGAAAAAAAAAAAAAAAGAAAAAAAAGCACCTGGAATGCATCCAGAAACGCATCAAAAACACACCAGGAACGCATTAAAATTGCGCATGCAGAAGCGCATTCGGAACGGATCTTGAGTGCGTTTTTGTGGGGTGAACCGGCCCCCTGAAGCAAAGTTCCTTCCACTCATTTGTCTCCTCCCCCCTCTGGTGCCACATTTGGCATCTTTTGGGGGGGGGGGCGGAGACCTACTTCCGGGAGACCATGCCGTGGCGAATTACATCAGCAGCTCGGCTCCTTCCTTCTCCCTCGCCAGTAGGAGAGCGCAGCGCAGTAGGGACCCCGGTCGTGAAGCCATAATGCTTCACTACCGCGTTCCCTTACCGGCAATGTCGGCGGCACCCGACCAGCCGATGGAAATATCAGCTGCTGTGCCGACATCGCTGGACTCCAGGACAGGTAAGTGTCCATGTATTTGCAGTATTTGTAGCTGCTGACTTTTACATTTTTGCAGCGGTGGGCGGACCTCCGCTTTAATATTAGACATGGGCGGTTCGTTTCGTTCCGAATTAAGATTCGTACAAATTTTTTCATGATATTCGGATGATAGCCCCTTCCTGACCAGAGCACTTTTTGCGATTCGGCGCTGCGTCGCTTTAATTTACAATTGCGCGGTCGTGCAACGTGGCACCCAAACAAAATTGGCGTTGTTTTTTCCCCACAAATAGAGCTTTCTTTTGGTGGTATTTGATCACCTCTGCCGTTTTTATTTTTTGCGCTATAAACAAAAATAGAGCGACAATTTTCAAAAAAAAAAAGCAATATTTTGATATCTGAATTCCCGAAATTACAATATAAAACAAAGTTTACCAAAAGCTACAAATAACGAAACGAACGTGTTCGAAATTCTAATTGAAAATTTGAATCGAATTTTACATCGAATTCCAGTCGAATTTGAACTGTAAAACATATTTCTGAAATCAAAAAGACGGCGTGTGTTATTAGAAGTACCACTTAGAAATAATTGCTGTTTTAGTTTAAGGTGATTAAGTCCCCTTTCACACTGAGGCGTTGCAATAACGCGCTAAAAACGATTAGCGTTATTACTGCGTTTTTACCGCGTTAGCGCTAACGCCTATGCGTTTTTACCGCGCTAGAGTCAGCTAATGTCCCTACCCCCTTACATCACATCCTGTGCACTTCCTGGTTTTCCGTAGCCTCTGGGCGTTTTTAAAGCGGTACTCATTCGTTTCAATGGGGATAGGCGTTTTTTACAGCGCTATTTTATGCGCCCCAAAAAAAAGCTGTTTGCAAGATTTTTTCCAACGCACAGTCAGCACAACGCCTCCGTGTGAGAGCCCTCAGGGCTTTCACCTTGAGAATGCTGGGGCAGGATTATTTCTGGCGTTTTTACAGCGCTATTTTTAGCGCTAAAACGCCTCAGTGTGAAAGGGGCCCTAAAGAGTCATTGTAATCATTTGATTGAAATTTTTCTTTTGTTTGTTCACTTTGCCACATTTGAATCGGGATAAAAAACAAAACAAAAAAAAAAAACCAAATCTAAAGTTTTCGATTCGCCGATCTAAAAATGTATCGATTCGAACATTTAAAATCTGAAAAAAAAAAATCTGTAAATTCGAAGAAAATTTGAAAAAGACATAAAACTAATTCCGAATACGAACTGAACGAATCAACTGAATTTAACAAAATGAAATAACTAGGATTAAACGTATCGAAATGAAACATTTTTTCGTCATGCATGTCTATTTAATAGAATCATTGGCGCCATCTGGTGGCCATAGTGCAGTCATTTTCCCCAATTCACTCTTTTTTTTTTATGAATATTCAACCTGGAGAGAAAATAGCTGAATACCATTTGATTTGGCCCCCATTCGTACAGATCGAGTACACGGGCAGTATTGCAAAGGAAAAAAACGCTGTGAATTTCGAACAAATACACCATTAAAGTCTAAATGAGATTTGCCAGTTCAGTAAATGCGGTAGGACTGGGACATTGTAGAGTGCAGTAACCATAACATACTTTTTTGTATAGAATTTAACAAAACCGGAGCAAACAGAGTCTGGAGCAGCCGTGTCTGGCAACCAATCAGCTTCTCCCGTCCGCTTGCTCAGTTAAGCTTTGAAAATGAAACCTAGAAGCCGATTGGTTGCCATGCACAGTTGCTCCAGTCTTAGTAAATTCTTTTCATCATTGAAGGTCAGTCAGTATAATGGGAGGTTCTGCACTTTGGTTAATGAATGGAGTCTTTCAGGGTAGACTAACCGCCACCCCCCCCCCCCCAATATCTCACCGGTGGGTCACTTTCAGAGCGCTGGGCACCACCAGCTCGTTGGTGAGACTCCCCGTCCCGCTGAAATCCTCGTCGTCCTCGGGGTCGGACATCAGACGCTTGGTGAAGTTTCTCTTCGTCACCGGCTGGTACTCCTGCTCCAACGCCATGTTGAAGATCTTCCCGCCCACTTCGACGGTCACCGAGCGAGCCGAGCGGTTCCGGAGATAGCCGGCCTTGTACTCTGCAAGACGGGAAGAGAACGTTCAATATAAAGAACAGATGAAGTCTCCCCATACTTCATACACAAAGCTCTGCAAATGGTTCTCCTTCACATAGTTATTACCTATGATATAAAATATACCGAAAGCAGTCTATATACAGAGCATCCGGAAAGTATCCACAGCGCTTCACTTTTTCCACATTTTGTTACGTTCCAGCCTTATTCCAAAATGGATTCAATTCATTATTCTCCTCAAAATTCTACAAACAATCCCCCATAATAACAACGTGAAAGAAGTTTGTTTGAAATCTTTGCAAAGTTATTAAAATGTAAAAACAAAAAAAAATCCCATGTACATAAGCATCACAGACTCCTCCCATGTACATAGGCATCACAGGCTCCTCCCATGTACATAGGCATCACAGGCTCCTCCCATGTACATAGGCATCACAGGCTCCTCCCATGTACATAGGCATCACAGGCTCCTCCCATGTACATAGGCATCACAGGCTCCTCCCATGTACATAAGTATCACAGGCTCCTCCCATGTACATAAGTATCACAGGCTCCTCCCATGTACATAAGTATCACAGGCTCCTCCCATGTACATAAGTATCACAGGCTCCTCCCATGTACATAAGTATCACAGGCTCCTCCCATGTACATAAGTATCACAGGCTCCTCCCATGTACATAAGTATCACAGGCTCCTCCCATGTACATAAGTATCACAGGCTCCTCCCATGTACATAGGTATCACAGGCTCCTCCCATGTACATAGGTATCACAGGCTCCTCACATGTACACAAGTATCACAGGCTCCTCCCATGTACACAAGTATCACAGGCTCCTCCCATGTACACAAGTATCACAGGCTCCTCCCATGTACATAGGTATCACAGGCTCCTCCCATGTACATAAGTATCACAGGCTCCTCACATGTACATAAGTATCACAGGCTCCTCCCATGTACATAAGTATCACAGGCTCCTCCCATGTACATAAGTATCACAGGCTCCTCCCATGTACATAAGTATCACAGGCTCCTCCCATGTACACAAGTATCACAGGCTCCTCCCATGTACACAAGTATCACAGGCTCCTCCCATGTACATAAGTATCACAGCCTTTGTCATGACACTCAGAATTGAGCTCAGGTACATCCTGTTTCCACTGATCATCCTTGAGATGTTCTCACAACTTGATTGGAGTCCACTTGTGGTAAATTCAGTTGATTGGACATGATTTGGAAATGCACACACCTGTCTATATAAGGTCCCACAGTAATCAGTGCATGTCAGAGCACAAACCAAGCCATGAAGTCCAAGGAATTGTCTGTAGACCTCAGAGACAGGATTGTATGGAGGCACAGAATGGGGGAAGGGTATAGAAACATTTCTGCAGCATTGAAGGTCCCAATGAGCACAGTGGCCTCCATTATCTGTAAATGGAAGAAGTTTGGGACCACAAGGGACTCTTCCTAGAGCCGCCCGGCCAAACTGAGGGATCGGGGGAGGGGGGCCTTAGTCAGGGAGGTGACCAAGAACCTGATGGTCACTCTGACAGAGCTCCAGGGTTTCTCTGTTGAGAGAGGAGAACCTTCCAGAAGAACAACCATCTCTGCGGAAGCCACTCCTCAAAAGTCACATGACCGCCTGTCTGGATTTTGACAAAACGCACCTGAAGGACTCGCAGACCATGAGAAACAAAATTCTCTGGTCTGAAGAAACAAAGATTGAAATCTTTGTCCTGAATGGCAAGCGTCATGTCTGGAGGAAACCAGGCACCGCTCATCACCTGGCTAATACCATCCCTACCGTGAAGCATGGTGGTGGCAGCATCATGCTGTGGGGATGTTTTTCATTGGCAGAAACTGGGAGACTAGTCAGGATTGAGGGAAATATGAATTCAGCAATGTACAGAGACATCCTTGATGAAAACCTTCTCCAGAACGCTCTGGACCTCAGACTGGGGCGAAGGTTCACCTCCCAACAGGAAAACAACCCTAAGCACACAGCCAAGAATGTCCTTGAGTGGCCCAGCCAGAGCCCAGACTTGAACCCGATTGAACATCTCTGGAGAGATCTGAAAATGGCTGTGCACCGACACTCCCCATCCAACCTGATGGAGCTTATGTGGTCCTGCAAAGAAGAATGGGAGAAACTGCCCAAAAATAGGAGTGCCAAGCTTTCAGCATCATACTCAAAAAGACTTGAAGCTGTAATTGGTGCCAAAGATGCTTTACCAAAGTATGGGAGGAGCCCGTGATACTTGTGTACATGGGAGGAGCCCGTGATACTTGTGTACATGGGAGGAGCCCGTGATACTTGTGTACATGGGAGGAGCCCGTGATACTTGTGTACATGGGAGGAGCCCGTGATACTTGTGTACATGGGAGGAGCCCGTGATACTTGTGTACATGGGAGGAGCCCGTGATACTTGTGTACATGGGAGGAGCCCGTGATACTTGTGTACATGGGAGGAGCCTGTGATACTTGTGTACATGGGATTTTTTATTTTTAATAAACCTGCAAATATTTCAAACAAAACTTCCTTCACGTTGTCATTATGGGGGATTTGTAGAATTTTGAGGAAAATAATTAATTTAATCCATTTGGGAATAAGGCTGTACTGTAACAAAATGTGGAAAAAGTGAAGCGCTGTGAATACTTTCTGGAGGCGCTGTATTTTTAATTGCTTTGTTACAATGTAGTTAAAAACCTATTCCCCCTCTGCCTGCCCCGGGAACCGATCTCTCAGCACCGACTTCCTTTAAAAGAAGCAAAGTAGCGAAACAGAAAACGAGTTCAACAATCACCATGCGACTCTACAGAAGACACGAGGCTCAATTCACAAACCATGAACACCAGGTAGTCATGTGACCATCCTTTTCTATACCCATTAAGCTGAGCCAAAATGAAAGGGGTTCTAAAAACAATTTCACCTTAACACATTCCCTGCAGTAAGGTAAAAAAAAAATTCCAGTAGTTTTATCAGCTCCTCCCCCCCAATCTCTCTCAATCCCGCACTGTGCCGATCTGCAGTAGCTCTCTATTCCCTCTTCCTGGTCTCACAGGGCACATAGGCAGCAGCGGGAGCCATTGGCTGCCGTCAAATCAAATCCTATGAAGAGAAAGCAGGGGGTGAGCCTAGCTGCACTGTGTGTGTCTATGGAAGCACACAGCCAGGCTTGGGAGCGAGCCCACACGTGTGCCACCATAGGAAGAGATGATCACCGGCGGGGAAGCCCGGAAGAGGAAGGGGAGAGACTGTGCAATACCTTTGCAGAGAACAGGTAAGTTTACCATGTTAGTTGTTTTAGGGATCCAGGGGAGGGGGGGCAGAGAGCCAGAGCATTGTTTGTATATGGCAGCAGTGTGATCCAGGGGGTGGGGGGCAGAGTGTCGTTACATTGTGTGTATAAGGCAGCAGTGTGATCCAGGGGGGGACAGAGAGCCAGAGCATTGTGTGTATAAGGCAGCAGTGTGATCAAGGGTGGGGGGTGTGGGGACAGAGAGCCGGAGTATTGTGTGTATAAGGTAGCAGTGTGATCCGGGGTGGGGGGGGACAGAGAGCCGAAGCATTGTGTGTATAAGGCAGCAGTGTGATCCAGGGTGGGGGGGACATAGTCGGGAGCATTGTGTGTATATGGCAGCAGTGTGATTCAGGGAGAGGGGGGCAGAGAGCCAGAGCATTGTGTGTATAAGGCAGCAGTGTGATCCAGGGCGAGGGAGGCAGAGAGCCCGAGCCTTGTGTGTATAAGGCGGCAGTGGGATCCAGGGTGGGGGGGAAGGGGAGGACAGAGAACTGGAGTATTGTGTGTATAAGGCAGCAGTGTGATCCAGGGCGAGGGAGGCAGAGAGCCAGAGCATTGTGTGTATAAGGCGGTAGTGGGATCCAGGGTGGGGGGGAAGGGGAGGACAGAGAACTGGAGTATTGTGTGTATAAGGCAGCAGTGTGATCCAGGGCGAGGGAGGCAGAGAGCCAGAGCATTGTGTGTATAAGGCGGCAGTGGGATCCAGGGTGGGGGAGGACAGAGAACCGGAGGATTGTGTGTATAAAGCAGTAGTGTGATCCAGGAGGAGGGGGGCAGAGAGCCGGAGCACTGTGTATAAGGCATGTAAAATTGATGTTTGTAATTCACAGCATTCAAAATTGTGAGTTTAGTGGTCCATGAGGTCTGAAAGGTTGGCGACAGCTGGTGAGAAGCAGCAATACAGGAAAACAAGGGGAAGATTTAGGATGGCACACCGCCAAATGCTACTTTTATCAGTTTGTCGCAAGAAAAGCCCATTAAGAAAAGATAAAAAAATGGTTTAACATTTGTGTCCGTTGTTAATCCATCCTATTTTACAGATCAGAATATACAAACTCTACACACAGATCAGATCCCTCTGCTCCCGTATTATAGATGGGTTAGGTGTGCACAAAAAAAAGCCTCATCAGTAACAATAACATACGCAGAACAGATCACAAAAACACAAACCCCTAAATCTGAAAGATGCCTCTTTCGTGATCCCATCACCATGCCCGCATTACAGCCAAACCCCCACAAGATGGCGCCAGAACACCACCCATCCCCAACAGGCTGTAACTGCGATCGTTTAGCATTAAATACACTTTTGACAAATCATAAACTGTCTTCAAAAGAAATGCTCTTCAATCCTCTCCTAATCTCTCCGAATGATCTGCGCTGTCCTCGTTCACCTCCGTTTTATTGTCATTCCCTCTTCACGCAGCAAATTGCGTTCCCTCTCAGTGAGCGCTGCTAATGACTGAAGAGGGCGATTTAAATACGAATCTACGCGCTTCACCGCCACCGGCTGCTAAATATCCAATTAGTCTAAATGTACGTCCTTCATTTTTCCCCAGCAAAAACAAGTCCCACGTCTATTAGTATGCAGGTCCTGTCTTGTCTAGTACAGGCGGGTGTGCGGCGGGGGGGCAGGGGTGCACAAGATGGGGGTAGGCCATCAAATATGGAGGGGCCCAAAACCCTCCAAACTGACAACTTGTTCAGATACAGAAAACGTGGACTTGACTCAGAATAAGTGTACAGCACGTATAACCATCAAGAGATCCTCAAATATCAGTATTTTTGATTAGCCATCAATCTTTCGGAAATTCTCCACCTTTATCATTAAAAAAGCAATCCTTGAGCTCCAGTCAGTGACTTTTCATAGATGTCATTAGTCTGCTGCAGGCAGGAGGCAGCATGTCCTCAGTCTCTCCTTCCCCAGTGATCAGTCTGCTGCAGGCAGCATTTCCTCAGTCTCCTCTCCCCCCCGTGATTAGTCTGCTGCAGGCAGCATTTCCTCAGTCACCCCACCCTGTGCTCAGTCTGCTGCAGGCAGGACGCAACATTTCCTCAGTCTCCCCTCTCCCAGTGATCAATCTGCAGCATTGTGTGATCATTGAGAGGGAAAATATACAGCGGGTAAAATAAGTATTGAACACGTCACCATTTTTCTAGGTAAATCTATTGGTAAAGTTGCTATTGACATGAAATTTCCCCCACATGTCGGTAACATCCCATGCATTCCATACATACAAAGAGATCAAAACAAATATGTTCAGAAATGAAGTTGTGTGTAATAAAACGGAAGGACACAGAGAAAAAGTATTGAACACACATAGAAAGGGAGGTGCAAAAAAGGCATGGAAAGCCAAGACGCCAGCTGAAATCTATCAGTAATTAGAAAGCAATCCTGTCCCTTGTCAGTGCAAATTATCAGCTGGTTCCGTCTCAACCAATAGCTTATAAAAAGGTGTCTCATTACCAAGGTGTCACACAGGAAACATCTCATGATGGGTAAAAGCAAAGCGCTCTCCCAAGACCTTCACAACCTTATTATTGCAAAACATACTGAGGGCATTGGAAGGAATTCTAAACTTCTGAATGTTCCAGTGAGCACTGTTGGGGCCATAATCCGGAAGTGGAAAGAACATCATTTCACCATAAACCGGCCCACGACCAGGTGCTCCTCCCAAGATTTCTGACAGAGGAGTGAAAAGAATTATCAGAAGAGTTGTCCAAGAGCCAAGGACCACTTGTGGAGGGCTTCAGAAAGACCTGGAATTAGCAGGTACACAAGAAGTAATGCCCTCCCCCGCCATGGCCTGTATGACCGCTCACCACACAACACTCCATCATTTAGACAAGCCTGTGAAATACGGGGGGAGAATATAGTCTGGTCAGAGGAGACTCAAATTTAACTCTTTGGATACCATAATACACCCCATGTTTGGAGGTCAAAAGCCACATCACCCCAAAAACACCCCCCTTACCAACAGTGAGGTTTGAAGGCGGAAACATCATGGTGTGGACGGGGCTGTTTTTCAGCATACGGTACTGGCAAACTTCATATCATTGAAGGAAGGATGAATGGTGATAAAAATCTCCGGCATCTACCAGGGTGATGAAGATGAAATGAGAGAGGAGATCTCAGGAGGACGATCATCCCAAAACACAAAGCCAAGGAAACTCTCCATTGGTTTCAAAGAAAGAAATTAAAGCGTCTAGAATGGCCCAGCCAATCACCTGACCTGAATCCGATAGAAAATCTATGGAAAGAACTAGGGTTGTACCGATACCGAGCATTTGGTGATGAAGAAAAAATTCCTGGATGGCCGCACTCTGCAAAAGGATGCTGGTTTATTTCATAAAATCCACAAAGTACAGCAAAAACACCCAAAAGTGAACACAGGGCTTGGCTAACGCGTTTCACATCATAAGATGCTTACTCATAGCATTTGCCCGAGGAAGAATCGGCCAAAATCAGTCAAAAGCAAGGTTTCTAAAGACATGAATGAGCGAGTTTGGGGTGGAGGAACTTGACTGGCCTGCACAGAGTCCTGACCTCAACCCAATAGAACACCTTTGGGATGAATTAGAGCGGGGACTGCGAGCCAGGCCTTCTCTTCCAACATCAGTGCCTGACCTCACAAATGCGCTTCTGGAAGAACGGTCAAACATTCCCATAGACACCCTCCTAACCCTTGTGGACGACCTTCCCAGAAGAGGGGAGACTGTTATAGCTGCAAAGGGCGGGGCCAACTCAATATTGAACCCAATCCAAGCCCAACCCCTGAAAAACCACCCCCACACCATAACCTCCCCCTCTTCCACCAAATGATTTGGACCAGTGTGCGTCAGGTGTACAGAGTCTAACGCAGGGGGTCTTCAAACTACGGCCCTCCAGGTGTTCAGGAACTACAATTCCCATCATGCCTTAGTCATGTCTGTGAATGTCAGAGTTTTACAATGCCTCATGGGATTTGTAGTTCCGCAACAGCTGGAGGGCCGTAGTTTGAGGATCTCTGCTCTAATGTCTGCCCTCTCACATGCAACCACCAAATCCAAACCTCGTTGTGCCCCCCCCCCCCCCCCAGAGTAAATGAGACCTCATCGGCCGCTGCAGGCGACACAGACAGTCCTCCGCCCAGCCCCCACCCTCCATGATATCTTGGATAGGATCGTTTTTTCATCTCCGTCTTTTGAGAAGGAAAATTTTCCATCCGGCCCGGCAAGGGTGGCCGATGCGTTCCGCGTCACTAAGCTGGGGGAGGGGAAGTTTTTAATTTTACAGAGCCGTCGCTGTGGAAAGTCATTTAGCGGATTTACGGCCCTCTCGGCGGGAAACGGGCGTCTCACGAGGTGACGAGACCGTGGTAACTTTATTGCCGCCTCTGGAAAACTCGCCGTGCTAAGCCAAGCGACGGCGAAAAAATAAAATAAAAAATATGAAAGCTTCTTCTCGGAGGGGCATTAACACCACATTACAGGGGAGAAAGAAAAATAGGAAGAATGGCGGAATCTTCCAGAAGAGAAGATGAAAGAGCGGCTGAATTCCGCAAACGTCTTAAAGAAGAACTCCGGGGCAACACAAAAAAAACTCCAGGAATATCGTCTAATGCCTCGTACACACGACCGGATTTCCCATCGGGAAAACTGCCATGGCAACTTTTGGCTGGGAAAACCGGGCGTGTGTGCTCCATCGCAGTTTTCCCGACAGGAAAACTGCGGGGGAAAAAAAAAAAAAAGGAGAACCAGCTCTCTTTTTTTCCTCCGTCAGGAAAAATCCTGCCGAGAAAACCGGTCGTCTGTATGCTTTCCCGAGGGGGAAAAACAAAAACACGCGCATGCTCGTAAACAATTCGACGCATGCGCTGGAAGCATAGAACGTAATTTTGTCAGCTCGTCGTAGTCTTTGACATCACCGCGTTCTTGGCAGTCACAAGTTCAGCGGTCTTTTGTGTGACTGTGTGTGTGTGCAAGGCAGGCTTGAGAGGAATTCCATCGGGAAAAGCGTATTTTTTCCTGCCGGGAAAAACCGCTCGTGTGTACGGGGCATAAAACACAAATTAGATACAGTTGAGCTCATAAGTTTACATACCCTGGCAGAATTTATGATTTCTTGGCCATTTTTCAGAGAATATAAATAACACAAAAACTTTTCTCTCACTCATGGTTTAGGCCCCATGCACACGGGACGCTGGTAGACGCGCGTTCAGAGGCAGATGGACACTTTTTTCACCTGCCCCTGAACCCATTCAATGTGACCATGTACACCGTCTCGTTTATTGCCGTTTATATGCAGTTGCGTTTTACCTTGTTTTTTCGTAAAGCAAAAAAATGGGTTCAGCCGCAAAAAATTAATAAAAAAAAAATCGCGTTTCAGACGCAAAACGCGGCTAAACGCAGTATCGGCGTTTTGCTGCGATTTAGTTTATAAGCGTTTTTAAAGGTGACGTGGCCAGGTGGACAATCCACAACTTGTGGCAAGTGGACAATCCACAACCTGTGGCAGGTGACGTGGCCAGGTGGACATGGCCAGTGGACAATCCACAACTTGTGGCAGGTGACGTGGCCAGGTGGACATGGCTAGTGGACAATCCACAACCTGTGGCAGGTGACGTGGCCAGGTGACATGGCTAGTGGACAATCCACAACTTGTGGCAGGTGACGTGGCCAGGTGACATGGCTAGTGGACAATCCACAACTTGTGGCAGGTGACGTGTCAGGTGACGTGTCAGGTGACGTGGCTAGTGGACAATCCACAACTTGTGGCAGGTGACGTGGCCAGGTGACATGGCTAGTGGACAATCCAGAACCTGTGGCAGGTGACGTGTCAGGTGACGTGGCCAGGTGGACAATCCACAACTTGTGGCAGGTGACGTGGCCAGGTGACATGGCTAGTGGACAATCCACAACTTGTGGCAGGTGACGTGTCAGGTGACGTGTCAGGTGACGTGGCCAGGTGGACAATCCACAACTTGTGGCAGGTGACGTGGCCAGGTGACATGGCTAGTGGACAATCCAGAACCTGTGGCAGGTGACGTGTCAGGTGACGTGGCCAGGTGGACAATCCACAACTTGTGGCAGGTGACGTGGCCAGGTGACATGGCTAGTGGACAATCCACAACTTGTGGCAGGTGACGTGTCAGGTGACGTGTCAGGTGACGTGGCCAGGTGGACAATCCACAACTTGTGGCAGGTGACGTGGCCAGGTGACATGGCTAGTGGACAATCCACAACCTGTGGCAGGTGACGTGGCCAGGTGGACAATCCACAACTTGTGGCAGGTGACGTGGCAAGTGACATGCTAAATACAAGTACACTGCTGCTCTCAGCTGCTGCTACTCACTCTGGTCTCACAAAATGGCTGAAATGGTTAAATAATACAGTTTTCTTTCTCGTACATCACGGGACACAGAGCGACTTAGTCATTACTAATGGGTTATATAGTTACCGTCAGGTGCTGGCACTGGCAACTTCCAAAACCGGAAGTACCCTCCCCTATATAAGCCCCTCCCATCCGGGAGCACCTCCAGTTTTTTGCCAGTGTCTAAGGTGTTGGCCAAGAAGAAACATGTGTTTTTCACTGAGCTTGCGTACAGGTTCTTTTGGGCCTCAGTAAGCTATTCCGGATCCGACCAAAAAAGCTTCATAGCTAAACGGTCGGTACCCGGGCCTTGCAGAGAAGAGCAAGGTTCTGCCTGTAATGCTTCTCTTAGGAGAGCTGGACCCTGGGATCCAGAGCTCTGGTCATACCCACGACCAAGATGTTTTCTGTGCAGGGTGCTATACAGGTCCAGGGGAGTGGAATCCTTGGGAACCCGGTCCCTGAAGGTTTAATTACAATGCCTGCCGTGATAGGTGAAGTTTGGGCTTTTGTGGACCAAACAAAGTCCTGCGGCGGGGAACAGGTAAGTGGGGGCCCCCAGGAACTTGGTTCTATTGGGGGACCCCCAAGCCTAATTTGTCTTTCTGTCTGTTGCCTAACGGTATTCCCGCTAATATCTGTGCATGCCTGTAACTACTAAAAAAATGTAATAATTTTTAATGGTGGTCAAGAAAAAAAAAAAAAAAAAAGAATGTTTTTTTATATATGTTTAGTATATTAAACTGCGGTACCTGTGTTTGTCCACTAGAGGCCGCTGTGGAATGTTTTTCTTGTCATATGGACTAGTTTCTTCTCAGAGAGCAAAGTCCAGGCAGCTGGTGAGTTCTCCTACAGGAAACTGTTTCCTCTGCCATGTTGCAGTGTTCGTCTATCCCCCGGCCTGCGGCAAAGGGGGCCCTGGCTCCTGTCCCTGGTTTCCATGTTTGAAAATTAGCGCCGAGGCGCACGTGGCCGCGCGCGTGCGCGCGCCTCTATATATAGAGGTGGCCGGAAAAAGGGGCGGGGCCTGGGGGATGACGCTCTGTGCGCGCCGCAGCGCTTCTGCGCATGTGCGGGCGTCCCAGCAGGTTTTTAAAAAGCCACATTATTGCAGTAAGCTGGCTATGAAGTACAGAGACAGAGCTGGCAACATTTAAAGGCATACAGCAAGCGGTTGATACAGGCATCCCCTAGAAAGGCACATTAGTAGACACCAACTGTTTCTTATAGCAGCATTTATGCTAGACTATTATCAGTAACTGGTGTATTTTCGGCTGGAATACCTCAGCTTTGTGGCTTAGGAATATGCCGTCTAAAAACTCCGGGACTAGAAATTCCAGGAGGAATAGGGGGTCTCCATCGGGCTCTGAGGATCTTGGGCATGCTTTGGCTGCACCAGTCTCCCCTGAAGAATCAGAGGTAAGTGACCATAGAGACCCCGCAGGGGTACTTGGTACTGTGGCTGTCCCCAGTTCACCTGCTCCTGTGTATGTAACAGAGGAGGTTTTTTCCTCAGCTCTGGGAGGGCTGGAAGAGAGATTGTCAGCATTGATCGCTGCTTCCCTGTCACAGGAGAAAAGCGCTCGATCTCCGTCTCCTCCCTCAGAGTGCCTGTTAACAGAGCAACAGTCCCATACAGAAAACGACCTACCTGAGGGGGATCAGGATGAGGTTGATTCAGTTGTAGAGGAATCAACAGTGGAGGAGCCGTTCTCAGCATCACATGCTGAGAGGTTATGGGTGCAGTCCCTGACTAATATGGTCCGATCAGCATTTAAAATGCCACTTGCGGAGCCATCATCCACTTCTGTCTCCTCGTTGGGGTCGCTAAAAGCTCCCCAGACTGTTTGTTCCTTTCCGATCCATCCTTTACTGGAGGGGCTCATTTACCAGGATTGGGAGCATCCTGACAAAATATTTACTCCCCCCAAGAGATTTCCGGTGGTCTATCCTATGGAGGATAAGTTCATCAGAAAATGGAGGGTCCCTACAGTGGACGCAGCCATCTCTTGTGTGAATAAATCACTGACATGTCCGGTGGAAAATGTCCAAATGTTCAAGGACCCAATAGATAAAAAATTGGAGTCCTTATTGAAATCTGCTTTTTCTACAGCAGGATTGGTGACACAACCAGCACTGGCAGCTATTGGGGTCTGCCAAGCAGTGAAGGATCAGTTGAAACAGGTCTTAAGGGACGTGCCAGATCAGCAGGCTCTTGCTCTAGCTGATCTACCTAGAGCCTTATGCTTTGCGGTGGACGCTATAAAGGATTCAATCCATCAGGCCTCCCGCCTTACGCTGTCTGTAGTACATATGCGCAGGCTTCTATGGCTCAAAAACTGGTCTGCTGAAGCTCCCTGTAAAAAATTGCTGGTCAGCTTCCCATTTCATGGGGAGCGCTTATTCGGGGAAGACCTGGACAAGTATATCCAGAGAATTTCCAGCGGTAAAAGTACACTCTTGCCGGTCAAAAATAGAGTTAGAGGTCCCTCTTTTAAGAGGCCGGCTTCTCCAGTCCCTAGGACATCGGCTGTGAAACAGTTCCGACGGCCTCCCCGGTCAAATCCCGGAGGTAAAAATCAGGGACAGTTGCAGGGTAACAAGAAGCCCTGGAGCAGGAGAGGTACAAAACCTCCCCCAAAATCAAATGCATGAAGGGTTGCCCCCACCCAATCGGGTGGGGGGAAGACTTCAGTTGTTCACAGAGACCTGGCGGGACACGATCCGAGACAGATGGGTGCTCTCCGCAGTAAATCTGGGATACAAATTGGAGTTAAAAAACTCCCCTCCTTCCCGCTTTATAAGGTCGAACGTGCCAAGGGATCCCCAGAAGAGAGGATCCCTCCTGTTGGCACTGGAACAATTATTGCTTCAAGCAGTAATTATAGAGGTCCCCCTGGAAGAATGGGGGTTCGGGTTTTACTCAAACCTCTTTACAGTTCCGAAGCCAAACGGGGACGTGAGGCCCATATTAAATCTAAAAGGGCTAAACAAATTCCTACATATCAGGACTTTCCGGATGGAGTCGATCCGATCGGTAGCCACTGCCCTACAAGGGGAGGAATGGTTAGCCTCGATCGACATCAAAGATGCGTATTTGCACATCCCCATCTTTCCAGCCCACCAAAAATTTCTACGCTTTGCGATAGAAGGGCGCCATTTTCAGTTCAGAGCCTTACCCTTCGGTCTGGCCACAGCACCAAGAGTGTTCACAAAAATTCTGGCCCCATTATTGGCCAATCTAAGAACACGAGGTGTAACGATAATGGCATATCTAGACGACTTGTTGCTGATAGACCACTCAGTGGAAAAACTAGAAGTGGTTGTTCACGAGACAATCAAGTATCTGGAATATCACGGTTGGATTATCAACCGAGACAAGTCAGCCCTAAAACCAGTCAAAAGTCTGGAATACTTGGGGCTAAGGCTGGATTCAGACCAGAGAAAAATTTTCTTGCCTCGAGAAAAGGGGTCGTCTTTGAGAGATTTGATCCACTTAGTGGGTTCAAAAAGACAGCCATCCATACGCCTGTGCATGAGGCTGCTGGGAAAAATGGTGGCATCATTCGAAGCAGTACCCTACGGTCAATTCCATTCAAGGAAGTTGCAAAGGGCCATACTGTCAGCCTGGAACAAAAAAGTTCAGGCTCTGGACGTACCAATGTCCTTGTCCCCTTCCGTTCGCAGAAGCCTCCGTTGGTGGTTGGTTCCCCGGAATCTGGAAAGAGGGAAATCCTTCAGTCCGATTTCTTGGAAGGTGGTCACTACAGATGCCAGCCTTTTAGGCTGGGGAGCAGTACTGGAGCAATGGTCTCTCCAGGGCAGATGGTCGGATGCGGAAAAGGCCCTGCCCATCAATCTCTTAGAGATACGAGCAGCCCGGTATGCCCTAGTAGCATGGACATCCAAACTCCAAGGGTCCCCTGTCAGAGTTCAGTCAGACAATGCCACAGCAGTGGCATATATCAATCGTCAGGGGGGCACCAGGAGTCGTGCAGCCCAAAGGGAAGTAAATTACATCCTGAGATGGGCAGAAAGATATGTCCCAGCCATATCTGCGGTATTCATTCCAGGGGTGGAGAATTGGAAGGCGGACTTTCTAGATCGCCAACAATTATGCCCAGGGGAATGGTCCCTTCATCCCGAGGTTTTCCGGACAATATGTCAGCGGTGGGGAACACCGGATGTAGATCTGCTAGCATCCAGGTTCAACACGAAAGTGGACAGGTTTGTCTCTTGGACAAGGGATCCCCTAGCGTGCGGCTCGGATGCCCTAGTGTTCCCTTGGGATCAGTTCAAGCTGATATATGCATTCCCACCGCCACAATTGTTACCTCGATTACTCCGCAGAATCAGGGTAGAAAAGAAACCAGTGATTCTGGTGGCTCCAGCGTGGCCCCGAAGAGCATGGTACGCGGAGATTGTAAAAATGTCTGTGGGGAGTCCTTGGACCCTCCCACATCGTCCGGACCTGCTTTCGCAGGGACCGATATACCACCCTTCCTTACCAGCCCTAGGTTTGACGGCCTGGCTATTGAAGCCCACATTCTAAAAAGGAGAGGGCTCTCTAATGCTGTGGTGTCTACCATGATCAATGCCAGGAAACCGGTATCCAGGCAGATCTACTATAGAATCTGGAAGGCGTACATCGCCTGGTGTGAGGCCAGGAAATGGCATCCACGTAAATACGTAATAGGTAGGATTCTGGACTTCCTACAATGGGCTGTAGATAGGAAGCTTGCCTTGAGTACTATCAAAGGTCAGATTTCGGCCTTGTCAATATTTTTTCAAAGGCCCTTGGCTTCGCATTCACTAGTCAAAGCCTTTATACAAGGAGTGATGCGTATTAGTCCTCCGGTTAATATTCCCATATGTCCATGGGATCTAAACTTGGTTCTGTCGGTTCTACAGAAACAACCATTTGAACCATTACAGCATATTTCCTTGGTGCTTCTCACCAGGAAATTGATTTTTCTAGTAGCCATTTGTTCGGCTAAAAGAGTATCGGAATTAGCAGCCATGTCCTGTAAGGAGCCATATCTGGTTATCCATAAGGACAGAGTAGTGTTACGTCCTCATCCAGCCTTTCTTCCTAAGGTGGTATCGAGTTTTCATTTGAACCAAGATGTGGTTCTTCCTTCTTTTTTCCCCAAACCTACTTCGGTAGAGGAAAAGTTATTGCATTCTTTGGATGTAGTAAGAGCAGTTAAAGCTTATCTAAAAGCCACTGCTCAGATTCGCAGAACGGATACTTTGTTTATTCTGCCGGAAGGCCCCAGAAAGGGTCAGGCAGCGTCAAAATCTACTTTAGCCAAGTGGATTCGACAGGTCATAATACAAGCCTATAGCTTGAGAAGTAGACCGCCTCCGTTCAAAGTTAGGGCGCACTCCACGAGAGCAGTTGGAACTTCATGGGCAGTGCATCACCAGGCCTCCCTGGCTCAAGTCTGTAAGGCCGCAACATGGTCTTCAGTACACACGTTTACTAGGTCCTACCAGGTGGACGTTAGAAGTCAGGAGGATGTCGCCTTTGGGCGCAGTGTGTTGCAGGCCGCAAAAGATCCTCATGTCTGATAGCGCTCAGCTTATATATGGTGTATCCCCCCCCTCATTTGGCATTGCTTTAGGACATCCCATTAGTAATGACTATGTCGCTCTGTGTCCCGTGATGTACGAGAAAGAAAATAGGATTTTTATAACAGCTTACCTGTAAAATCCTTTTCTTGGAGTACATCACGGGACAAAGAGCTCCCGCCCCTCTTTGGGGACACTTATTGCTTTGCTACAAAACTGAGGTGCTCCCGGATGGGAGGGGCTTATATAGGGGAGGGTACCTTCCGGTTTTGGAAGTTGCCAGTGCCAGCACCTGACGGTAACTATATAACCCATTAGTAATGACTATGTCGCTCTGTGTCCCGTGATGTACTCCAAGAAAAGGATTTTACAGGTAAGCTGTTATAAAAATCCTATTTTTTTTGAGCTTAGGGAGGGTCTTATGATGTTTCTTAACTAAACGCTTCTAGACGCAAACGCGGTAAAACGCCGCTAAAATTGGGGCAAAACGGGCGTTTCTAAACGCCGGATTCAGCCTTTAAAAACATGCGTTCAGCAGAGTTTGCACCGGCGTCCCGTGTGCATGGGGCCTAAGTGTTTGGCTAAAGCAATTTATTATCAATCAACTGTGTTTACTCTTTTAAAATCATAACAGAAACTACCCAAATGACCCTGATCAAAAGTTTACATACCCCAGTGATTTTGGCCTGATAACATGCACACAGGTTGACACAAAAGGGTTTGAATGTCTATTAAAGGTCACCATCCCCACCTGGGATCTGTTTGCTTGTAATTAGTGTGTGTGTATAAAAGGTCAATGAGTTTCTGGACTCCTGACAGACCCTTACATCTTTCATCCAGTGCTGCACTGACGTTTCTGGATTCTGAGTCATGGGGGAAAGCAAAAAAAATTGTCAAAAGGATCTGCGGGAAAAGGTAGTTGAACAGGAAAGGGATATAAAAAGATATCCAAGGAATTGAGAAGGCCAATCAGCAGTGTTCAAACTCTAATCAAGAAGTGGAAAATGAGGGATTCTGGTGACACCAAACCACGGTCAGGGAGACCAACTAATGGTTCAGCCACAACTGCCAGGAAAATTGTTCGGGATGCAAAGAAAACCCTACAAATAACTTCAGGTGAAATACAGGACTCTCTGAAAACATGGGGTGTGGCTGTTACAAGATGCACAATAAGGGGACACTTGAAGAAAGACGGGCTGCATGGTCGAGTCACTGATTGGCTCCTTGTGCTGCTTCTTCCTTCCCCAGTCTGGGCTCGGCTGTACGGGGACTGCAAAAATCTTGTATTTAAATGCATTTACTGAATCAGTGCTGCATTACTTTTTTTTTTTTTTTTTTTAGATCTGCTTGGAGTTTTAGAATGCTCAATACTAGCTGAAAGTAGAAATCAGCACCATGATCTGTACAATAATCCACACTGGAGAAGTTTGGTTGGCTGCAGATCATTGCGGGAAGGGAGAGACAACCTCACCCGGTGTTTGCTGTCCCAGGTTGGGGGCGGGGAAGTTGCGAATTTCCGCCTGTCAATGATATACGGCATCACTCACTCCCGCAATTCCTGCTCCGCTCACATTTTCCAATCTCCTTTGTGGTCGGCTCCATCCCATTCAGATAACACAGCGGATTGACGGAGCATTCCCAGATGGGGAAAACAATGTTTCCGGTCTCTGATACAAAACTATAAAAAGAGGACCTGTCTTCATCATCACCTTCTTCATCCTCATAATGAAGTACAGCTGGTCAGCGATGATGTCATACACCCAGCCGACATCAGACTTATCAATGTTCCAGAGTTATAGATTTCCCAGATTGATCATAAAACACATAACCAACATTTCTTATGTAGGGTTCTCTGTACAGCACTGCGGTATATGTCAGAGCTATATAAATGTAGTATGATAATAGTGTGTGACTGTGGGGGGAGGGGACATTAGAGTGTAAGCTCCTCTCGTACAGGGACACACTATTATTATTATACATGTATATAGCTCTGACATATACCACAGTGCTGTATTGAGAACACTGAGCCAGTCACATCAGTCTCTGTACTAGAGGAGCTTACACTCTAATGTCCCCCCCCCCCCTCCCACAGTCACACATTATTATTATTATACATTTATATAGCTCTGACATGTACTGCAGCGCTGTACAGAGAACACTGAGCCACTCACATCAGTCTCTGGGGGGGGGGGGGGGACATTAGAGTGTAAGCTCCTCTGGTACAGACACTGGTGTGACTGGCTCAGTGATCTCTGTACAGCACTGCGGTATATGTCAGAGCTTTATAAATGTATAATATTAATAGTGTGACTGTGGAGGGGGGGGGGGGAACATTAGAGTGTAAGCTCCTCTGGTACAGAGATTGATGTGACTGTGGGAGGGGGACATTAGAGTGTAAGCTCCTCTGGTACAGAGACTGATGTGATTGGCTCAGTGATCTCTGTACAGCACTGCGGTATATGTCAGAGCTATATAAATGTATAATAATAATAGTGTGTGACTGTGGGGGAGGGGACATTAGAGTGTAAGCTCCTCTGGTACAGAGACTGGCTCAGTGATCTCTGTACAGCGCTGTGGTATATGTCGGCTCTATAAATGTATAATAATAATAGTGTGCGACTGTGGGGGGAACATTAGAGTGTAAGCTCCTCTGGTACAGAGACTGATGTGATTGGCTCAGTGTTCTCTGTACAGCACTGCGGTATATGTCAGAGCTATATAAATGTATAATAATAATAGTGTGTGACTGTGGGGGGACATTAGAGTGTAAGCTCCTCGTAGACGGACCTTTCTCGTTTAGTTTGTACAGCGCTGTGGAATACGCGGAGACCATAAACATAATAATCAATAAATAAACATCCATACTCTTGATGAGGGAGAGATATATAATTAGTATACACTGTTGGGGAATATCCGCTCAGATACTGACTTTTCTTGGTGAGAAGTTTCTTGCGGCGGCCCAGCGGGGTCATCTTGTAGGTGATGGGGTCGCAGTTACACTCGTCGCTGGTGTAGTAATTGCTCATAAGGTTGGGGGATTTATTCACACTGCTGGGGACAGCCGACAGACTCGCCATCCCTTTGCACTTGTGTAATCGCAGCTTTCCTGTCGCATCCTCGATGCACTGCCATTTCTATAGAGGGAAAATTCCAGATGTGAAATCCATGTGCAGGTCTCACTCATAAATGCCCCCCCCCCCCCCCCCCACCAAAAGAGAGGACCCTGGCATTCGCTTACAAGGTAGTTAACCATTTATGTAGTTGAGACTTATCAACATCAAATCACTGACAGATATTCCGCCCCCCCCCCCCACAAACATTTAGAGGCAACTGCCGTTTGTCAAAATGACAGCTGTAGTTGCTGTGTTTAGCTATTACACCCACTGCTGTACAAAAAAAAACAAAAAAAAAACAGACCCTCTGACAATTTATCATCATTAATCAGATGCAGATACAGAGTTTTGTTGTTCCTTTTTTTCATTACTTCTGTATTTTCTCTGTTTCATTCATCCGCACAGGACCATTTAACATTGTTTAAGTTTATCCTAATTGGCCCTAATTACCGGTAACTTATTTTGCCTTCGTTCCTTAGCTAGTATTTTTTATTTATTTTTTTCCATTGTCTTGACCAATAATATTTCAACTTAATTTTTAGTTTGTTTTTTTAAGTTTTGCATTAAAAAAATAAAAATAAAAAGAATTTGTCAATGCTTTGAACCAAAATCATAAGTGTCATTTTAAACAGGACAAATGATAGAAAAAATAAATAAACATAATATAAATATATATATAAAAAATTACTTTTTATATATACTATGTTTATTTTTTTGTATATATATTTTTTTTTTAGAGACATATATATATATATATATATATATATATAAATTATATACAAAAAAATAAACATAGTATATATAAAAAAATGAATATATATATATTGTGAGGGGGTTAGCTCGGCAGCGGGTGTGTGTGATCCCCTGGATGGGCTCCCCACACAAAAACAGGCCCAGCAGACGGAGGTTGTGGTTTTCAAGATCAAAAAGGTGCGGTTTATTTCTCTATTTACAGTGACAAAAAACACAGCAAAGCAAAAAGAAACATAAACAAAATAAACCCTGGTCAGCTTGACCTCTGACTAAACATGCAGGTTTCCTAACAACTGGGATCAGCCTGGTGCTGTCCTAGTCCCTAAGTCCCTGGTTTAGTAAATGTCCAAACAAATAGCCACACAGGCTTTGTCTCACCGCACAGGGGTTCACTCTCCCTAGACAGTCCACACAGGTCTGGTTCCAGGCATGAGCAAACACCTAATGAAGCTGGGAGTTTTTATAGAGGCCTTAAACGAGCTGACAAGCTTCAGCTGGTCTCATCAACTCCCTGCCTGCACGACGCCCAGCACTCTCCCTAGAGGTATGAATCATCCATGAGCCCACTAGCCTCAGCTGGGCTTCATCAACTCCCTCCCTAGTTGTATAAGTCGGCATAAAGCCTGAATCTGGGAGAAATATACCTACCCCCCTGGATGCAACCAGGTGACTTTACCTTCCTGCTGTCACATACCCCCCCTCTTGTTTTAACCTTGGGGTTGGAACACCAGCAATCAGGCATTCATGTACTCGAGACAAAGCATCCACATTCCCCATTTGAACGCCAGGGCGATGCTTTACTGTGAAGTTGAATTCCTGTAGGGCCAGGAACCACCTATTTACTCTTCTATTTGTCTCCTTGTTTTGAGCCATCCACTTTAACGGAGCGTGATCCGTAACCATGTCAAAGTGCCTACCTAGCAGGTAGTACCGAAGGGAATCTAGAGCCCACTTCACCGCTAAACACTCCTTTTCAACGGTGGCGTAATTTACCTCATGGGACTTCAACTTCCTGCTGAGGTAAATGACTGGGTGCTCTTCCCCGTTCCAGACCTGGGACAATACTGCTCCTAACCCCACATCTGACGCATCACTTTGTACGACAAAGTCTTTAGAGAAGTCGGGTGAGTACAACACTGGCTGGCTACATAAGGCTTGTTTCAAGAATTGGAACGCTGCTTCAGCCTCGGGGGTCCATTTAATCATGACCGACCCTTTCCCTTTCGTCAGGTTGGTTAGGGGCACAGCCTTAGAAGCAAAGTGGGGAATGAAGCGCCGATAATAACCCGCGATTCCCAGAAAGGCTCGTACCTGCTTCTTGCTGTTGGGACGTGGCCAACTCTGGATGGCCTCGACTTTGTTGAGTTGGGGTTTTATTACTCCCCTGCCAATGGTGTACCCAAGATATTTGGCCTCCTCCTGCCCAATGGTACACTTCTTGGGGTTAGCCGTAAACCCCGCTTCCCGGATAGAGTCTAGGACTGCTTGCACTTTTGGCAGATGTGAGGCCCAATCTGTGCTATGGACAATTACGTCATCCAGGTAAGCCGCAGCATACTTCCGATGGGGCCTCAGTATCTGGTCCATTTTCCGCTGGAATGTGGCCGGCGCATTCTGTAACCCAAACGGCATTCTCTTATATTGGAACGCCCCGTCTGGGGTTACAAATGCGGTTTTCTCTTTGGCCGACTTGGCCAGGGGAATTTGCCAATACCCTTTTGTGAGGTCAAGAGTCGTCATGTATCGGGCTGTTCCCAGCCGGTCGATCAACTCATCTATACGTGGCATGGGGTAGGTGTCAAATTTTGTAACTTTGTTCAACTGACGAAAATCGTTACAAAATCGCCAGCTCCCATCCGGTTTAGGCACCAACACAATGGGACTAGACCAATCACTTTGGGACTCCTCTATCACCCCTAAGTTCAGCATTTTCTGTACTTCCTCCCGTATTGCCTCCCGTCGGGCCTCTGGGATCCGATAGGGTTTTAACTTCACCCTTTCACCGGGCGGGGTAATAATATCATGCTCTACCCCAGATGTTTGTCCCGGCAGCTCAGAGAACACCTCCTTGTTGCGAAGCACAAACTCCTTAACCTCCTGTTGTTGGGGTTGTGACAAGGTGGCTGCTATTCCAACCTCCAGAATCACGCAACCAGTTTGAGCTGGTGACCAAGTTTCTGCGACTAGGGACTCTCTATCCCTCCAGGCTTTCAACAGATTAACGTGATAGATCTGTTCGGGCTTTCGCCTTCCTGGTTGTCTGACCTTGTAATTCACTTCGCTCACTTTTTCCATTATCTCGTAGGGGCCTTGCCATTTGGCAAGGAATTTACTTTCAACCGTAGGGACAAGTACCAGTATCCTATCCCCCGGGGAAAAGGTACGGGTCTTGGCTCCACGGTTGTACACTCTCTGCTGTGCCAACTGCGCTTGGGCCAAATGTTCCTTCACGATGGGCATTACCTGTGCAATTCGATCTTGCATCAGGGCGACATGCTCAATCACACTCCTGTGGGGAGAACTCTCACTTTCCCAAGTTTCCTTGGCAATATCCAACAGCCCTCTTGGGTGTCTCCCATACAGTAACTCAAAGGGGGAGAATCCCGTAGAGGATTGGGGCACCTCCCTAATAGCAAACATCAAATAAGGAAGTAGACAGTCCCAATCCTTTCCATCTCTATCCACCACTTTCTTCAACATTTGTTTTAGGGTTTTGTTGAATCTTTCAACCAGCCCATCGGTTTGGGGGTGATACACAGACGTACGCAATTGCGTCACTTTGAACAATTTACACAGCTCTTTCATAACCCGGGACATAAAGGGTGTACCTTGGTCCGTAAGCAGTTCTTTACAAATACCCACCCGGCTAAAAACAAGAGATAGCTCTTTGGCTATGGTTTTGGCCGAGGTATTTCGGAGAGGGATCGCTTCTGGATAACGGGTGGCATAGTCCATTATAACTAATATGTACTGGTGCCCCCTAGCGGACTTGATTATAGGACCTACCAAATCCATTGCGATCCTCTCAAACGGGACCTCAATGATGGGTAGAGGGACCAGCGGGCTACGGAAATGTGGCATCGGGGCCGACCTCTGACACACAGGGCAGGAGGAACAATAATTTTCTATGTCCTTCATCACCCCAGGCCAATAGAATCTCTGTAATACCCTCTCTCGGGTTTTCTCTGTCCCCAGATGACCTCCAAGAATGTGCCCATGGGCCAACTCCAACACCAACTTCCTGTAAGGTTTGGGCACCACAAGCTGCTCAACGGTTTCTTCTGCCCTTTTTGCCACCCGATACAGTAGGTCCTTCTCTACGCTGAAGTATGGGTAAGTGCAGGTATTATCTGGGTTCACTAACTCGCCATCTATTTCCACTACGTTTTCCCGTGCCTTTATTAGGGCGGGGTCTTTTAACTGTTCTGTGGCAAAATTTTCCCTGTGAACCTCAAGATCAGAAAACTCCACAGACGGTAGGTTTTCGTCTGAGGAGGTGGGCTCCTCTCCAGTTTCTTGAGTCTCGCCTGCCAATACTGACAAGGGAAATTCTGGAGAGTCCTCACCACTCTCAGGGGAGTTCTGGCTATCACATTCCTGGTACATAGGGGCACCAGTGAGGGGCTCAGGATCATCCCACAGTTCCCAGAACTTCGGAAAATCCCTTCCCACAATGGCGTCATGCGGTAACTGAGATACTAACCCCACTGGATGAGAGAGGGTACCTTTGGGGGTCTTGAAACACACTGTAGTCACTGGATACTCTCGGGTGTCCCCATGCACACAAATAACAGCTACCTTGCTATTCCCAGAGACCTCTGTTTTAACTAATTCAGCCTTTATCAGGGTCACAAGGCTACCTGAATCCAGTAATACCACAACATTTCTACCATTAATACACATTTTGCATAAATGTTTCTCAGTTCCCCGAATGGCAGTGCATGCGACTGTCGCACACAGTGACTGACGTCTGTCCGTCAGAAAGTCACATTGCATGGGTTCCTCCACAACCGGGCAATTTGCTGCAATATGTCCCGCTTGCCGGCAGCGGTAGCAAACAATCCATTTGGCTGCCTCTTGAGCCCCTGACTTCCCAGGCTGTTCTCGCCAAACTTTGGGTAGAGCTCCCACCCTCTCACTCTCTCCACCCTCACCCCTTGGAATCCTCTTATCCGCCCCTGGGGATGGTCTGGTCTTAGGGTGGAAAGTCCGAGAGTCTCTGGAAGAGGCCGTCAGGTTCTCTGTAGCCAAGTATTTCTCTACACGATCCACAAGACCACCGGCCGTCTCTGGGTCTCCATGGCTTACCCACTTTTGGATGGCAGTAGGAAGAGCTCTCAAAAACCGATCCATTACAACACGTTCCACAATCTCTGGTGCGGACAAAGTCTCTGGCTGTAGCCACTTCCTGCTCAGGTGAATGAGATCATACATTTGAGACCTGGGGGGTTTTCCAAGCTGGAAAGTCCAGTTATGCACACGCTGAGCCCGGACAGCCAGGGTGACACCCAGCCTTGCCAATATTTCAGCTTTTAGCATCACATAGTCTTTTGCTTGGTCAGGCTCTAGGTCATAGTAAGCCTTCTGCGATTCACCAGTTAACAGAGGAGCCACCAGTCCAGCCCACTGCTCCTCAGGCCACTTTTCTCTTTCAGCAGTCCTTTCAAATGTGGTCAAAAATACCTCTAGATCATCCTCTCCAGTCATTTTTGTCAATAAACGACTCACCCCAAAGGACGCGGTATTAGTGGGACGGCTTTCCTCACTGGTCTGCGGACGTTGCTGCATTACTGCTTCCATTTGTTGTAGTCTCTGCTCTTGCTTCTGTAACAGGTCTATGAAGCGGGCCTCAGATTGCTGCTGGGCTGCAAGGCTCTGTTGATGAGCTTGCTGCTGGGCTGCGAAGCTCTGTTGTTAAGCTGCAAGGCTCTTTTGCAAACCTGCATTTGTCTGCTGTTGATTGGCATTTGCTAGAGCCAGCTGTTTCAGTATCTCCTCCATGCTGGCTTAAAAAAAACTGCCTGTATTCTCCACCAACTGTGAGGGGGTTAGCTCGGCAGCGGGTGTGTGTGATCCCCTGGATGGGCTCCCCACACAAAAACAGGCCCAGCAGACGGAGGTTGTGGTTTTCAAGATCAAAAAGGTGCGGTTTATTTCTCTATTTACAGTGACAAAAAACACAGCAAAGCAAAAAGAAACATAAACAAAATAAACCCTGGTCAGCTTGACCTCTGACTAAACATGCAGGTTTCCTAACTAACAACTGGGATCAGCCTGGTGCTGTCCTAGTCCCTAAGTCCCTGGTTTAGTAAATGTCCAAACAAATAGCCACACAGGCTTTGTCTCACCGCACAGGGGTTCACTCTCCCTAGACAGTCCACACAGGTCTGGTTCCAGGCATGAGCAAACACCTAATGAAGCTGGGAGTTTTTATAGAGGCCTTAAACGAGCTGACAAGCTTCAGCTGGTCTCATCAACTCCCTGCCTGCACGACGCCCA
Organism: Rana muscosa; assembly: GCA_029206835.1. Taxonomy (NCBI): domain Eukaryota; kingdom Metazoa; phylum Chordata; class Amphibia; order Anura; family Ranidae; genus Rana; species Rana muscosa. The sequence continues at coordinate 324,241,147 of CM055128.1, forward strand.
GCACTCTCCCTAGAGGTATGAATCATCCATGAGCCCACTAGCCTCAGCTGGGCTTCATCAACTCTCTCCCTAGTTGTATAAGTCGGCATAAAGCCTGAATCTGGGAGAAATATACCTACCCCCCTGGATGCAACCAGGTGACTTTACCTTCCTGCTGTCACAATATATATATATTAAGTTAATTTTTTATATATATATATATATATATATATATATATATTAAGTTTATTTTTTATATATACAGGTCCTTCTCAAAAAATTAGCATATTGTGATAAAGTTCATTATTTTCTGTAATGTACTGATAAACATTAGACTTTCATATATTTTAGATTCATTACACACAACTGAAGTAGTTCAAGCCTTTTCTTGTTTTAATATTGATGATTTTGGCATACAGCTCATGACAACCCAAAATTCCTATCTCAAAAAATTAGCATATCATGAAAAGGTTCTCTAAACAAGCTATTAACCTAATCATCTGAATCAACTAATTAACTCTAAACACCTGCAAAAGATTCCTGAGGCTTTTAAAAACTCCCAGCCTGGTTCATTACTCAAAACCACAATCATGGGTAAGACTGCCGACCTGACTGCTGTCCAGAAGGCCATCATTGACACCCTCAAGCAAGAGGGTAAGACACAGAAAGAAATTTCTGAACGAATAGGCTGTTCCCAGAGTGCTGTATCAAGGCACCTCAGTGGGAAGTCTGTGGGAAGGAAAAAGTGTGGCAGAAAACGCTGCACAACGAGAAGAGGTGACCGGACCCTGAAGAAGATTGTGGAGAAGGACCGATTCCAGACCTTGGAGGACCTGCGGAAGCAGTGGACTGAGTCTGGAGTAGAAACATCCAGAGCCACCGTGAACAGGCGTGTGCAGGAAATGGGCTACAGGTGCCGCATTCCCCAGGTCAAGCCACTTTTGAACCAGAAGCAGAAGCGCCTGACCTGGGCTACAGAGAAGCAGCACTGGACTGTTGCTCAGTGGTCCAAAGTACTTTTTTCGGATGAAAGCAAATTTTGCATGTCATTCGGAAATCAAGGTGCCAGAGTCTGGAGGAAGACTGGGAAGAGGGAAATGCCAAAATGCCTGAAGTCCAGTGTCAAGTACCCACAGTCAGTGATGGTCTGGGGTGCCATGTCAGCTGCTGGTGTTGGTCCACTGTGTTTTATCAAGGGCAGGGTCAATGCAGCTAGCTATCAGGAGATTTTGGAGCACTTCATGCTTCCATCTGCTGAAAAGCTTTATGGAGATGAAGATTTCATTTTTCAGCACGACCTGGCACCTGCTCACAGTGCCAAAACCACTGGTAAATGGTTTACTGACCATGGTATTACTGTGCTCAATTGGCCTGCCAACTCTCCTGACCTGAACCCCATAGAGAATCTGTGGGATATTGGGAAGAGAAAGTTGAGAGACGCAAGACCCAACACTCTGGATGAGCTTAAGGCCGCTATCGAAGCATCCTGGGCCTCCATAACACCTCAGCAGTGCCACAGGCTGGTTGCCTCCATGCCACGCCGCATTGAAGCAGTCATTTCTGCAAAAGGATTCCCCACCAAGTATTGAGTGCATAACTGAACAGAATTATTTGAAGGTTGACTTTTTTTGTATTAAAAACACTTTTCTTTTATTGGTCGGATGAAATATGCTAATTTTTTGAGATAGGATTTTTGGGTTTTCATGAGCTGTATGCCAAAATCATCAATATTAAAACAAGAAAAGGCTTGAACTACTTCAGTTGTGTGTAATGAATCTAAAATATATGAAAGTCTAATGTTTATCAGTACATTACAGAAAATAATGAACTTTATCACAATATGCTAATTTTTTGAGAAGGACCTGTATATATATATATATATAAAATTTATTTTAAGTAATGACAAAAATTATTGCTGAATAAACCAGCTCAGCAGAAATGTAAAAATTGCTCAGCTCCATAGGGGAGTACGAGGGGAGCTGAAAGGGTTAAGTACATCGATATTAGGATCAGAACACACACAGAGGATTGTGGGTAATCACCTGTCCCAGCTGCTCGCAGGCCGTCTGGTATTCGGCTCGTTGGCACAAGTCTTTGACTCGCTGGTATTTGGGTAGAAAGTTCTCCTCTTGGGCATCCGGATTTTCCACCTCTCTCTTATGCAGCAGTTTACTAAAATGTGGACAAGAGAAGAGAAATAACTAAGATTGGGGCTTGTGGCGGCAAGTGACCTCACCTGTCCCGGCACCACCTGGAGGACAGCGAATATCAAAATGTCTACATTCTGTACCCCCCCCCCCCCTTCATCAACCACCTTCTATTAGCAGCTGCAAAAGATACCTGTAAAGACAACAGTTAGATTTATACTTTTCCTACCCCGTTGTCTATCTGGAGCTCCTCCTATGAGGATCACATTCCTTCCAGGATCCTCCTTCAGGGAATACTGAGCAGCCAAAATCTCCCCAGAAGACGCCATTGCAGTGGACTGGAGGGTCTTCTCACAAGATTTCTCCTGCTCAAGAATTTGTCCAGAAGGACGGTGACGTCACATCCATCGATGCAGAAGACGGGGCAAGTTTAAACCGGCCGTTTTTTTACGGGTGCATTTTGTACTTACTACCATTGGGTGCTTTGTAAAGGGGGGGGGGCTCTATCATATAATAAATATGTAGAGGTCACAACTCACCCGCGCTCCACCAGGAACGAATCTCTCCACACCTTCACTTTTTTGTGCACTTGAAACCTGTATTAATGGAGGAACAATTCACAGGTTAACACTTCCAGTGACTGTACATAGACCTGCAGCCTTCCGGCACACACAGACTTACGGCCCCTTCAACTCCCCGCAGAGCCGCAGCCTCCTCGACCCACCGCAGAGCCGCAGCCCCCCTCGACCCACCGCAGCGCCGCAGCCCCCCTCGACCCACCGCAGCGCCGCAGCCCCCCTCGACCCACCGCAGCGCCGCAGCCCCCCTCGACCCACCGCAGAGCCGCAGCCCCCCTCGACCCACCGCAGAGCCGCAGCCCCCCTCGACCCACCGCAGAGCCGCAGCCCCCCTCGACCCACCGCAGAGCCGCAGCCCCCCCTCGACCCACCGCAGAGCCGCAGCCCCCCTCGACCCACCGCAGAGCCGCAGCCCCCCCTCGACCCACCGCAGAGCCGCAGCCCCCCCTCGACCCACCGCAGAGCCGCAGCCCCCCCTCGACCCACCGCAGAGCCGCAGCCCCCCCTCGACCCAACGCAGAGCCGCAGCCCCCCTCGACCCACCGCAGAGCCGCAGCCCCCCTCGACCCACCGCAGAGCCGCAGCCCCCCCTCGACCCACCGCAGAGCCGCCAGCCCCCCTCGACCCACCGCAGAGCCGCAGCCCCCCTCGACCCACCGCAGAGCCGCAGCCCCCCCTCGACCCACCGCAGAGCCGCCAGCCCCCCTCGACCCACCGCAGAGCCGCCAGCCCCCCTCGACCCACCGCAGAGCAGCCGCCCCCCTCGACCCACCGCAGAGCCGCCGCCCCCCTCGACCCACCGCAGAGCCGCCAGCTCCCCTCGACCCATCGCAGAGCCGCCAGCCCCCTCGACCTACCGCAGAGCCGCAGCCCCCTCGACCTACCGCAGAGCCGCAGCCCCCTCGACCTACTGCAGAGCCGCAGCCCCCCTCGACCCAACGCAGAGCCGCAGCCCCCCTCGACCCAACAGCCCCCTCGACCCACCGCAGAGCCGCAAGCCCCCTCGACCCACCGCAGAGCCGCAAGCCCCCTCGACCCACCGCAGAGCCGCAAGCCCCCTCGACCCACCGCAGAGCCGCAAGCCCCCTCGACCCACCGCAGAGCCGCAAGCCCCCTCGACCCACTGCAGAGCCGCAAGCCCCCTCGACCCACCGCAACCCCCTCTGACCCACCACAGACCCGCACTTAGGAACACACATTAGTTAGGGGTGGAATATGAGCCTAGGGAGATAAGGTTCCATTCACACAGCCAATCAGATTCAAAGAAAGTTTGTGTTTGTTAAAATTTTTAGTTGAGGGTGGAAAATCTATCAGCTGAACGACTGCATCTTAGATGGGAGGGCGTCGCAGCTACCTGTATACAATAGTCAGCAGTGGGGATTTCAACACTGCCAACCGTTAGCGTGGAATGGGTAACCGAAAAAGGGAGTGGCATGGAGTCTGTGGATTTTTCTTGTCCTTTCTAAGGGCTCGTTCACACCATACATGCATGAAAACGGATGGGGAAAAAAAAATTAGGCACCAAGCTGCATGCTTATCTTTGAAGCATAAATTCCCCTGCTCCCAGCACAAATCCCCTTCCCCTGCTGAAATCCCCCCAGCACAAGAGCCCCCTCAAAAATCACCCCTTCTAGCACAAATCTACCCTTCAAATTTCCTCTCCGAGTACACATCCTGTTCCACTCCACCCCCACACACACTTTATATCCCCTCTCTTAGTACAAATTCCCCCCCAAAAACGATTTCCCCTCCCTCCTCTACCATATGACCTCTTCTAGCACAAACCCCCCCAAGTCCCCCCTCCTAGTACAAATCCTCCCCACCCGATAATTTCCCCTTTTATTACAAATCCCCCCCCCCAAAAAAAAAGTCCCCTCCTAGCACAATTCTCCCACCTCTACCATATGATCTCTTCTAGCACAAACCCCCCAAATCCCCCAACACAAATCCCCCCCCCCAAAAAAAAGTCCCCTCCTAGCACAATTCTCCCACCTCTACCATATGATCTCTTCTAGCACAAACCCCCCAAATCCCCCAACACAAATCCCCCCCAAATCATCCCCTCCCACTGCCCCCAAAATTCCCCCTCCCAACACAAATCCCCCCACCCCCCCATCACCAGACATGATACCACAGTGCCCAGGGCAGCCGCCCCTCCTGCCCACCCCTTCGCTTGGGCCCTGCGCGGCGGTAATATCCCAGGAAAACGTGTCTGTCTGAGGGCTCCTAATTGGACGTGGGCACCGGGCGTCACATCCGAGGCCAATTAACACCAATTCTGCAGCTTTCCCCGAGGGAAATTTCCCAATCAAGTCAAGTTTGAGAGCCGCCGTCTCCATGGTTACCGTAAAAGCTGCGTGACACCGCCAGCCCCCACATTTCATGCGACGTTAAAAAGGGGGAACAGAAACCGAAAAAAATCGGAAATGTTCAAACGGAACGGTGAACTTGTGAGAGGCGCGGAGGTAATTAGGAGCAGTAATGTCATCCGTGACGGACTACGTTCTGACACTTTCCCGGATTCCCTCCCCTCAAATGTTACTTTGTATTTTACTTCTACTATCCGGTCTGATATGGAAACAATGTATTCATATGTCTAATTCAGAGGAAAGCCTGACATATATACAGTATATGTATCTCTTTAGAACTTGTAACTGTCTGCGCTCCACTAAACTGGCGACTGTTAATGGTAAAGGGGAGAACAGTGCGCTCCTACCCCACCCCCACCTTTCCCTTATCTCGGTTGGATCTTTAAAAATGAACTCCTGGCCAGTAAGGGAGCCGTTTAGCTGCCAATAGGATTTGTATTTCTGCCCATCCAGTCCCGAGATTTACACAGCTCTGCCACACAGCACAGCTTGGCAACGCAGGAGACCCGAATTCTCTCTGCTGTAGTTCATTATAAAATTAAAGGTCCTGTCCCCTCCCCTCATCCTGTGACTGGACAGAGAAAGGAGGAGTGGCAGACTGATAACCACCTGTTACTCTGCTCTCTCCACCTACCAGCATGTTGGCATATGATCCCTGCAGCACAACGGATTGGCTCCCTGTTCTTCTTTTCCCAGTCTGAGCTTTGCTATATAGCAGGGGTCTCCCAACTTTCTAAACAGGGGGCCAGTTTACTGTCCCTCTGACTTTAGGGGGGCTGGACTGTGGCCATTGGGAGTAGAAAAGGTCCTGATGTCAGTGGGAGGGATTGTGCCTTATCGTTGGTGTCATTGGGCCCAATTGCGCTCCTTCATTATTGTCGGTGGGAGGAGTTTTGCCCAGTCGTTGGGGTCACTGGGCCCAGTCGTTGGGGTCACTGGGGTCCTTGGGCCCAGTCGTTGGGGTCACTGGGCCCAATCGTTGGGGTCACTGGGAGGAATTGTGCTCCTTCATTGGTGTAATTGGGAGGAGTTATGCCCCTTTACTGGTTTCAGTGGGAGGGACTGGTCTCAGTGGGAGGGACTTATGCCCCCTTGTTGCTATCAGTGGATAAAATAGAGCCCCAAGGGCCTGATAAAAGCAAGCAAGGGGCCGCAGTTTGGAGACCACTGCTATATAGAGACGGCAAGAGGGCTAATCAGTCCAGTACATTAAAAGCTTGTATTTAAAATACATTTATTGGTTACAGAGTTGCATTGATTTGTTTATTTTATATTTGTCAGGAGTTTAGCTTTAGGCTCCAGTCACACTAGCTTGACTCCAAAGTCGCATGATTTCCAGTGCGACTTTGGAGCCTGACTTTACGCTCTCTGGATTAAAGTCGCATCAAAAAGTAGCGCAGGGACCTTTTCTAAGTTGCACTAATTTGAACGGGTGCCATTAAAAAAGGATGGGCTGTGACTTGTCATGTGACTTTGGGCATCAAGTCACACAAGTGTGAACGGAGACTTAAACCCCCAAAAAGGTTACAAAGTGACATTGTTCTCCCCTGCACCCCCTTGTATACCCCTTATGGGTCTCCTCACCTGTTCACCGGCTTCTCCGTGTCCAGCAGTTTCAGGATGGATTTTCCATCCATTTCTGGGGGGATGTCCAACCCGGCAATGTCCAGGATGGTCGGGGCCAGGTCAATGTTCAACACGATGTGCGGATTGCTGCAGACAGGAGGAGGAAGAAATGGCGGTCACTGAGCGCACAAACAGGAAATACATAGAACTACATCTTTATCTTGCTGTTACATTGTTGAGAGATTCCCCTCAGTGGGGTCATGTGACTGACAAGCAAGTTATGAGCGATGAGATAAAACTAGTAGGACTGGATGTTTCCGATCAGCCTGAGAGGAATGATATTGGGCCAACCAGCACAAAAAGCAATGAAGGTCACAAGAGGTCAGATTGGGGGGCGGTGAGGTCCCCCACCAAACAAGAGGTCAGATTGGGGGGCGTTGGGGTCCCCCACCGTACAAGAGGTCAGATTGGGGGGCGTTGGGGTCCCCCACCGTACAAGAGGTCAGATTGGGGGGCGTTGGGGTCCCCCACCGTACAAGAGGTCAGATTGGGGGGCGTTGGGGTCCCCCACCGTACAAGAGGTCAGATTGGGGGCGTTGGGGTCCCCCACCGTACAAGAGGTCAGATTGGGGGCGTTGGGGTCCCCCACCGTACAAGAGGTCAGATTGGGGGCGTTGGGGTCCCCCACCGTACAAGAGGTCAGATTGGGGGCGTTGGGGTCCCCCACCGTACAAGAGGTCAGATTGGGGGGCGTTGGGGTCCCCCACCGAACAAGAGGTCAGATTGGGGGGCGTTGGGGTCCCCCACCGAACAAGAGGTCAGATTGGGGGGCGTTGGGGTCCCCCACCGAACAAGAGGTCAGATTGGGGGGCGTTGGGGTCCCCCACCGAACAAGAGGTCAGATTGGAGGGCATTGGGGTCCCCCACCGAACAAGAGGTCAGATTGGGGGGCGTTGGGGTCCCCCACCGAACAAGAGGTCAGATTGGGGGGCGTTGGGGTCCCCCACCGAACAAGAGGTCAGATTGGGGGGCGTTGGGGTCCCCCACCGAACAAGAGGTCAGATTGGGGGGCGTTGGGGTCCCCCACCGAACAAGAGGTCAGATTGGGGGGCGTTGGGGTCCCCCACCGAACAAGAGGTCAGATTGGGGGGCGTTGGGGTCCCCCACCGAACAAGAGGTCAGATTGGGGGCGTTGGGGTCCCCCACCGAACAAGAGGTCAGATTGGGGGCGTTGGGGTCCCCCACCGAACAAGAGGTCAGATTGGGGGCGTTGGGGTCCCCCACCGAACAAGAGGTCAGATTGGGGGCGTTGGGGTCCCCCACCGAACAAGAGGTCAGATTGGGGGCGTTGGGGTCCCCCACCGAACAAGAGGTCAGATTGGGGCGTTGGGGTCCCCCACCGAACAAGCAGATTCTTTAGTGGAGTGCAAGCACTTACAGTGATCCGGCTTCCACGTTTGGCCCTCTTATATAGAAGGGCACTCGGATGTCGAATTCGTATGGCATGGATTTCCCTTTCACCAATCCGAACTGTCCGATGTGATATCCATGATCCGACGTGTAGATGATATACGTGTTATCGATCTCCCCCATCTCCACCAGCATGTTGTAGATCTGCAAACACAGCAAAAAACTCCTATTCCTTATGTACTGAACTGTATTGTAACTGTGCTGTCTCCTTTAAATTGTAAAGTGCTGCGCAAACTGTTGGCGCTATATAAATCCTGTATTATAATAATAATAATAATAATAATAATAATAATATATAAATCCTGTATTATAATAATATATAAATCTTGTATTATAATAATAATAATAATAATAATAATAATAATATATAAATCCTGTATTATAATAATCTATAAATCTTGTATTATAATAATAATAATAATAATAATCTATAAATCCTGTATTATAATAAGAATAATAAATAAATCCTGTATTATAATAATAATATATAAATCCTGTATTATAATAATAATATATAAATCCTGTATTAGAATAATAATATATAAATCCTGTATAATAATCTATAAATCCTGTATAATAATAATCTATAAATCCTGTGTAATAATAATAATAATAATAATAATAATAATAATCTATAAATCCTGTATAATAATATATAAATCCTTTATAATACTACTACTATATAAAACACTATCTAACATAATAATATTATTATTTAAGATTTATATAGTATTATTATAATAAAGGATTTATATATTATTATTACTACTACTATTATACAGGATTTATATAGTATTAATATTATACAGGATTTATATGGTATTACTTATACAGAATTTACAAGAGAAGTAAAGGAATCTTTTATTATATTTTTTTTTGATTCATACTTACCTAGGTGGACGCTGCATCTGTCCCCTGGCGCCTCTGCACTGAAAACCGAGCGATCGGACATCGTCGATCGCTCGGTTTTCACAGCTCCGTGAGCAGAGAGCTGCAGACTGTCAGTCACAGCTCTCCGCTTTGCCCCCTCATCGCTCACTGGAGCATTGGCCTGTGGAGGGGGCGGGGAGCGGGCCGTCTCAGGATCTCAGCGGCTCGCTGAGAGGCTGAGAAGGGTGTCAGTCCAGGGACCTAGTGGATCCAGACTTTCAGAGTCGAGATGACGCGGTGCCTGGACCGACATTGGTGACGTCAGCAGAGAGCGGACTTCAGACCGCTCTCTGCTGAAAACTGCTTACAGGAGTGCGAAACGGATTGCATTCCTGTGACTCACAGGAGAAGTACAGCAAAACGAGCTTTGGCTAGACGACTTCTCCTTTAAATATTATTATACAGGATTTATATACAGTAGTATTATACAGGTTTTATATAGTAGTAGTATAATACTACTACTACTATAGAAAACCTGTATAATAATATTTAAATCCTGTATAATGCTACTATATAAATTCTGTATAACAATAATATATAAATCCTGTATAATAATAATAATAATGCTGCAACATTGTAACTTTGTAGAGAGTCACAAGGTGAGAGGCTGCAACATTGTAACTTTGTAGCGAGTCACAAGGTGAGAGGCTACAACATTGTAACTTTGTAGAGAGTCACAAGGTGAGAGGCTGCAACATTGTAACTTTGTAGGGAGTCACAAGGTGAGAGGCTGCAACATTGTAACTTTGTAGAGAGTCACAAGGTGAGAGGCTGCAACATTGTAACTTTGTAGAGAGTCACAAGGTGAGAGGCTGCAACATTGTAACTTTGTAGAGAGTCACAAGGTGAGAGGCTGCAACATTGTAACTTTATAGAGAGTCACAAGGTGAGAGGCTGCAACATTGTAACTTTGTAGAGAGTCACAAGGTGAGAGGCTGCAACATTGTAACTTTGTAGAGAGTCACAAGGTGAGAGGCTGCAACATTGTAACTTTATAGAGAGTCACAAGGTGAGAGGCTGCAACATTGTAACTTTGTAGAGTCACAAGGTGAGAGGCTGCAACATTGTAGGCAACACACGAAAATGGAATAGAAAAAATGCTTTAATGTCACATAAATGTTGAACAAAGATAAAAAACATACAATGTATATATCAATAGGAGGTCCCTTGAACGTCGACGCGTTTCGCCGTCAGGCTTCGTCAGGACGGACAAAATGGGAAGGTTTTTTACACACACTTGGGACAAATCTCACTATCTCGGAAGAGGATCCAAGACAGCGAAAAGTTGCTCAGAAGTTGCCAATTCATATGTATAGTATGGTGAAAGCAGATACATATGTGGTCTGCTGGTGAAAAGATCAATCAAGAAAAGATGTTCTAGCCGGAATACACTCCATAGGTGGAAAAAGCCTGATGCTTACAACTAGCAGGAATAGCTAGACAGATCAGGTATATCCAATGGGGTATGCCCAAACAGGGGTAGGGGACGTCCTAATATATTGAGAGGGAAAGTTTCATTATTCGCCGCAAAGTCCATGCACGGATACTTGCAAGGAAGGTGCAAATAGCACAGTCAGTGCAGTGATAAATATATTTATATATGTGCACGAGGCTGACTCCCGGGGGTATTGCGGTTTGACGTCCTATAGTTAGATTTGAACAGTGATATATTCTTCCGAGATAGTGAGATTTGTCCCAAGTGTGTGTAAAAAAAAACTTCCCATTTTGTCGGTCCTGACGAAGCCTCACGGCGAAACGCGTTGACGTTTAAGGGACCTCCTATTGATATATACATTGTATGTTTTTTTATCTTTGTTTAACATTTATGTGACATTAAAGCATTTTTTCTATTCCATTTTCGTGTGTTGCCTACAAAGTTCGACTCTCGTCTTACTCCTCCTGAGTAGATAATTTTTTCCTACAAATATACGGATGTGGCAATGTGAGTGCCTTCCCCTTTTCCTTTTCATTTTTTACATAGGCTGCAACATTGTAACTTTATAGAGAGTCACAAGGTGAGAGACTGCAACCTTGTAACTTTGTAGAGAGTCACAAGGTGAGAGGCTGCAACATTGTAACTTTGTAGAGAGTCACAAGGTGAGAGGCTGCAACATTGTAACTTTATAGAGAGTCACAAGGTGAGAGGCTGCAACATTGTAACTTTGTAGAGAGTCACGAGGTGAGAGGCTGCAACATTGTAACTTTGTAGTAAGTCACAAGGTGAGAGGCTGCAACATTGTAACTTTATAGAGAGTCACGAGGTGAGAGGCTGCAACATTGTAACTTTGTAGTAAGTCACAAGGTGAGAGGCTGCAACATTGTAACTTTGTAGTCAGTCACAAGGTGAGAGGCTGCAACATTGTAACTTTATAGAGAGTCACAAGGTGAGAGGCTGCGACATTGTAACTTTGTAGTAAGTCACAAGGTGAGAGGCTGCAACATTGTAACTTTGTAGTCAGTCACAAGGTGAGAGGCTGCAACATTGTAACTTTATAGAGAGTCACAAGGTGAGAGGCTGCAACATTGTAACTTTGTAGTAAGTCACAAGGTGAGAGGCTGCAACATTGTAACTTTGTAGTCAGTCACAAGGTGAGAGGCTGCAACATTGTAACTTTATAGAGAGTCACAAGGTGAGAGGCTGCAACATTGTAACTTTGTAGAGGGTCACAAGGTGAGAGGCTGCAACATTGTAACTTTGTAGAGGGTCACAAGGTGAAAGGCTGCAACATTGTAACTTTGTAGCGAGTCACAAGGTGAGAGACTGCAACATTGTAACTTTGTACAGAGTCACAAGGTGAGAGGCTGCAACATTGTAACTTTATAGAGAGTCACAAGGTGAGAGGCTGCAACATTGTAACTTTGTAGTAAGTCACAAGATGAGAGGCTGCAACTTTGTAACTTTGTAGAGAGTCACAAGATGAGAGGCTGCAACCTTGTAACTTTGTAGAGAGTCACAATGTCAGAGGCTGCAGCAGGGGCTGATCTTGAAAGACATTTGTGAACGCAACCAAAAACTGCACAGGCACCAGGATTTACACGATTATGTCATCTCTGAGCTGGCACCTCAGTTCCAGAAGTAGACGGTGACCCCGGATGATGCCTGAACAAAGTTGGTGCCCTCCTTAAGAACTGAAGAGCAGATAAAGGGATTGTACGAGGGAGTCCTGTGATCTCTGTGAGAGGCAATACCTGGAAGAGTTACCATCACTATAGAAGAAAATCTCTATCTGATGACAGGTCCACTTTATGGGCCGAACCAATTTTGGGGACATCAGTGGGACACGAGGTGCTCCATTCTTAGAATGGTACAATAAAATCTTCCGTCTGTGGAACACTACACCCGAGACATGTGAGGTTCAGAGAACGGAATCATCTCAGAGTATCCAAAGTACATCAATATTCGTGGCGTGTTCCTCCGCGGGGTGTGCAGACACGATCGGCCGCACTTTTATTAACTCGGTAAATAAAAGCAATAAATTGTCTATTGTGCAGATTAATAAAACATTAGCGAGAAGGAAAGGCCGCGTCCGTCTGCTCATAATTTTAACAAAACACGTTCAATGCTCCCGGCGTCGAGGGGATTAAACGTAAACCAAAATCATAAAGACGGAGGAAAACTCATAAAATATTAATGGGTCGGTGGAGAGGAACGACGACGAGAAACAACTGCAAAATCCATCCGTCGACTGCATATACAGTATAGATGATATGTGCAGTTAGCCAATACTCAACGTGTTTCACGGTTTGAACTGCTTCCTCAGGACTTTAGAAACAGGACGACAATAATCAAATATACACATATGTAAATCGATAAAGTATACATAAACATTTCAATGACGATTTAAACGATTGAAATGTTTATGTATACTTTATTGATTACATGTGTGAATATTTGTCTGTTATAGGATTATTGTCCTCCCGTTTCTGAACTCCTGAGGAAGCGGTTCAAACCGCGAAACACGTTGAGTATTGGGTAACGGCACATATCATGATAGTCACGAAGATTGAACACAGAAGAATTGTTTCGACACCTGGTTTACAAGAATTGTTTTTCACATCGTTTAGAAGAACTACTTTTTACACTTTGGAAATTGTGGACTTTTAACTTTTATTATCATCACATTTGGCTATATATATATATATATATATATATATATATATATATATATATATATTTATTTTGAACATTGTGATTTAGAAAGTTGCGCTGATCACTTTTTACTATTAACTGCACATATCGTCTATACTGTGTATTGTGCTCAATAACATGCCTAAAATATTAGAGTCACGCTGAAGCCGCTGTAATGGGTCAATTTTAATTCTTGATTTTATTGCTGAATATTTGTATATCTTTTGCATAATTGTAATGAAGATTTTTTTTTTATGCCATTGTAAAGTTCTTGACGGTACCAAGAAAATCCTCCCTGCCCCTCCTTTCTCCTTCCCTTTGCTTAAGGGCCTAAAACCTGATATAAACCTATTATTGGTGGTGGTACTATTAGTGTTTTTTGTATTATTATCCTTATTATTTTTATATATGTACAAAGAACACTAATACTACTACCAATGTTATTATTATTATTATTAACACTACTGCTATTATTATTATTCAAATAAAACTAAAACGACTATCAATATTATTAATATTATTAACACTACTGCTATTATTATTAAAATAACACTAATACTACTACCATTATTATTATACAAATAACACAAATATAAAACGTATTATTATTAGGGGGGGGGGTAGTAGTATTGGTGCTATTTGTATTATTATCATTATATTTTATATATGTACAGACACTACTGCCAATATTACTATTAACACTACTGCTATATTATTATATTAATAGTAATATTGGCAGTAGTACTAGTGTTCTTTATACATATATAAATATAATAATAAGGATAATATTACACTACCATTAATATTATTCAAATACCACTAATATAAACTCATTATTGGGGGTAGTAGTATTAGTTAGTGTAATTTGTATATCATTATACATATAACACCAATACTATGCCAATAATAATATTATATAGCAGTAGTGTTAATAATAATAATAATAATAATATTGACAGTAGTATTAGTGTTCTGTATTATTGTTATTACTACTACTAATACTGCTACAACAGATATTGATTAAAAAAACATAACTAACAAAAAAAAATTAAATTTAAATAAACAAAACACACACTAATACTACTACCAACAATAATAAATAATATTGACAGTAGTATTAGTCATCTGTATTATTGTTATTACTACTGCTAATACTACCACTACAAATAACATAATACTACTACAACAAATATTGATTAAAAAAAAAAACATAACAAAAAAAAAATGAAAAATAAAAATAAACAAAACACACACTAATACTACTACTAACAATAATAAATAATAATAATATTAACAGTAGTATTAGTGTTATCTGTATTATGATTACTACTAATAATACTACCACTACAACAAATATTGATAAAAAAACATAAAAATAAAAAAAACAACAACAACACACTAATACTACTACTAACAATAATAAATAATAATAATATTGACAGTAGTATTAGTGTTCTGTATTATTGTTATTACTACTACTAATACTACCACTACAAAGAACATAATACTACTACAACAAATAGATTTAAAAAAAACATAACAAAAAAAAAAAGAAAAAAAAAAAAGGAAAATAAACAAAACACACACTAATACTACTACCAACAATAATAAATAATAATAATATTGACAGTAGTATTAGTTGTCTGTATTATTGTTATTACTACTACTACTAATACTACCACTACAAATAACATAATACTACTACAACAAATAGATAAAAAAAAAAAAACATAACAAAAAAAAAATGAAAAATAAAAATAAACAAAACACACACTAATACTACTACTAACAATAATAAATAATAATAATATTAACAGTAGTATTAGTGTTATCTGTATTATGATTACTACTAATAATACTACCACTACAACAAATATTGATAAAAAAACATTAAAAAAAACAAAAAAAAAACAACAACACGCTAATACTACTACTAACAATAATAAATAATAATAATATTAACAGTAGTATTAGTGTTATCTGTATTATGATTACTACTAATAATACTACCACTACAACAAATATTGATAAAAAAACATAAAAAAATAAAATAAAAAAAACAACAACACACTAATACTACTACTAACAATAAAAATAGAAAATAAAAAAAAATACAAGTAATAATAAACAACCACAGCAGAACTTTTACTACCAATTCATTGTTACATTCCAAAACGATGTTATACCGGATTTCAGAAAATAAATCCCATTTAACAGGATCCTGTTGAGTCTTTTCTTTCAATGGGACATGGCGGCATTTTATCCCCTCCCCCATTCCTGAGCCCTACCTGCTCCATGGAGTCCTCCACGGACATCAGGGTCTGCAGTCGCCTCCTCTGCAGCAAGTTGGTGAACTGCATGTGGATGGGCATCATGGCGCCCGTGTACCTCATGATCCAGTGCTTGTCGGGGTTCGGGGCGTAGTTGTAGCTCGGCGTTCTGCAAGAAAAACGTTTTTAGATTATTTTTGGGTTGAACCCGATGGGCCGGTGTCTTCACTCCCACCTATAGAAATTTAATCGTGTTTTCAGGCGCGATGGAGTGCCGCCGTGACATGAAAACTTAAAGCTGAACTAAACATGTTTTTTATCAATTCTTTGCAGTACAGCAGAGCTCAGACTGGAAGTGGAAGAAACAGCACAAGGAACCAATCAGCTGTCCTGCAGTGCTCATGTTTGAACAAGGAGCGTGCTGATAGGAGGAGATAGCAGAGCTAAAGAAAGAGCAACTCATCAGTCTGCTGCTGTTCCTATCACTGTCCAATCACAGGCTGCAGGAGGGACAATGACTGGACTTTGAGGCAGCAGAGGCAATCGGGTGCTGTGTGACAGAGCTGTGTAAATCTCAGGACTGGATGGACAGACATACAAATCCCATGGCAGCTTACAGACAGGAGCCCGGGTAACATGCTGGGGTCAGTGTGACCTTCAACGTGCCCCCCCTCCCCCCATCATCTAGAACACATTCCTCACACACAGCGCACTGACATTTGAAATCAGCAATAAACGTTTTGTTTTCTGGGAGAAATGATGTCAGAGACCTTCTTCCAGATCTATCAGAGTCCATCCTGCCGGCACAATATGTTCCTACGGCGGGATGTTTCCCGCAGGCAAGCTCGAAACGCGTGAAGCAAGAGATTTCAATGAGCGCACTTCTCCGAGAAATCATTTCACATTTACAACATCTATTCTGCCCCAGGCAACGGCGACGCCATCAGAAGACTCCGGGATGGTGATACCATGTCACCGCGCTCTCTTGTCACCGACACCTTCCTGACATCCAATCAGAACATTCCCAACTTCAAACCGAGTCAGAGAATGAAAAGCAACAATTACCTTCCGCTTTCCATCAAATCATCCAAGAAATGCTACAGCTATGCTAGGGGTCCCCATCAGAGTCCTCACTTACCTCATCCTCCCCACCAGAGTCCCCACTTACCTCATCGTCCCCATCAGAGTCCCCACTTACCTCATCGTCCCCACCAGAGTCCCCACTTACCTCATCGTCCCCATCAGAGTCCCCACTTACCTCATCGTCCCCACCAGAGACCCCACTTACCTCATCCTCCCCACCAGAGTCCCCACTTACCTCATCGTCCCCATCAGAGTCCCCACTTACCTCATCGTCCCCACCAGAGTCCCCACTTACCTCATCCTCCCCACCAGAGTCCCCACTTACCTCATCCTCCCCATCAGAGTCCCCACTTACCTCATCGTCCCCACCAGAGTCCCCACTTACCTCATCGTCCCCACCAGAGTCCCCACTTACCTCATCGTCCCCACCAGAGTCCCCACTTACCTCATCGTCCCCACCAGAGTCCCCACTTACCTCATCGTCCCCATCAGAGTCCCCACTTACCTCATCGTCCCCATCAGAGTCCCCACTTACCTCATCGTCCCCATCAGAGTCCCCACTTACCTCATCGTCCCCACCAGAGTCCCCACTTACCTCATCGTCCCCACCAGAGTCCCCACTTACCTCATCGTCCCCACCAGAGTCCCCACTTACCTCATCGTCCCCACCAGAGTCCCCCTTTACATCAAATGCTCCCATTAGGGTGTCCCCTTACATATGATCAGTTATCCCCCTCAGAGTGCCCCTTTACATCAGAGTTTTCATCAGAGTCCCCCTCAGAGTGCCCCCTCTCATCAGAGTCCCCCTCAGAGTGCCCCCTCTCATCAGAGTCCCCCTCAGAGTGCCCCCTCACATCAGAGTTCTCATCAGAATCACGTCGGGGCCCTCCTCACATCAGGGTCCCCATCGAGGTCCTCCTCACAACAGGGTCCCCATCGAGGTCCTCCTCACAACAGGGTCCCCATCGAGGTCCTCCTCACAACAGGGTCCCCATCGAGGTCCTCCTCACAACAGGGTCCCCATCGAGGTCCTCCTCACAACAGGGTCCCCATCGAGGTCCTCCTCACAACAGGGTCCCCATCGGGGTCCTCCTCACATCAGGGTCCCCATCGGGATCCTCCTCACATCAGGGTCCCCATCGGGGTCCTCCTCACATCAGGGTCCCCATCGGGGTCCTCCTCACATCAGGGTCCCCATCGGGGTCCTCCTCACATCAGGGTCCCCATCGGGGTCCTCCTCACATCAGGGTCCCCATCGGGGTCCTCCTCACATCAGGGTCCCCATCGGGGTCCTCCTCACATCAGGGTCCCCATCAGGGTCCTCCTCACATCAGGGTCCCCATCAGGGTCCTCCTCACATCAGGGTCCCCATCAGGGTCCTCCCCACATCAGGGTCCTCCCCACATCAGGGTCCTCCCCACATCAGGGTCCTCCTCACATCAGGGTCCTCCCCACATCAGGGTCCCCCTTGAAATTTTCCACATCTTGTCATGTTACAACCAAAAATGCAAATGTATTTTATTGGGATTTTATGTGATGGACCAACACAAAGTGGCACATAATTGTGAAGTGGAAGGAAAATGATAAATGATACAAATAAATGTGAAAAGTGTGGGGGGGGGGTCATTTGTATTCAGCCCCCTTTACTCTGATACACCTAACTAAAATCTAGGGGAACCAATTTCCTTCAGAAGTCACCTAATTAGTAAATAGAGTCCACCTGTGTGTCATTTCATCTCAGTATAAATACAGCTGTTCTGTGAAGCCCTCAGAGGTTTGTTAGAGAACCCTAGTGAACAAACAGCATCATGAAGGCCAAGGAACACACCAGACAGGTCAGGGATAAAGTTGTGGAGAAGTATAAAGCAGGGTTAGGTTATAAATAAAATCTCCCAAGCTTTGATCATCTCACAGAGCTCTGTTCAATCCATCATCAGAAAATGGAAAGAGTATGGCACAACTGCAAACCTACCAAGACATGGCCATCCACCTAAACTGACCGGGCCGGGCAAGGAGAGCATTCATCAGAGAAGCAGCCAAGAGGCCCATGGTAACTCTGGAGGAGCTGCAGAGATCCACAGCTCAGGGGGGAGAATCTGTCCACAGGACAACTATTAGTCGTGCTTCTCCACAAATCTGCCCTTTATGGAAGAGTGACAAGAAGAAAGAAGTCCTATTTGTAGTTTGTGAGAAGCCATGTGGGGGACACAGCAAACATGTGGGGGACACAACAAACATGAGGAAGAAGGTGCTCTGGTCACATGAGACCAAAATTCAACTTTTTGGCCTAAAAGGACAACGCTATGTGTGGGGAAAACTAACACTGCACATCACCCTGAACACACCATCCTCACCGTGAAACATGGTGGTGGAGGCATCATGTGGTGGGGATGCTTTTCTTCAGCAGGGACAGGGAAGCTGGTCAGAGTTGATGGGAAGATGGATGGAGACAAATACAGGACAATCTTAGAAGAAAAGACTTGAGACCGGGGCGGAGGTTCACCTTCCAGAAGGACAACGACCCTAAAGTACAGCCAGAGCTACAATGGAATGGTTTAGATCAAATCATATTCATGTGTTAGAATGGCCCAGTCACAGTCCAGACCTAAATCCCATTGAGAATCTGTGGCAAGACTTGAAAATTGCTGATCACAGACGCTCTCCATCCAATCTGACAGAACTTGAGATATTTTACAATAAAAGAATGGGCAGAAATGTCCCTCTCTAGATGTGCAAAGCTGGTAGAGACACCCCCAAAAAGACTTGTAGAGAAAGGGGGTCCTACAAAGTATTGACTCCGGGGGGCGCCATACAAATGCCCCCCCACACTTTTCACATATTTATTTGTATCATTTATCATTTTCCTTCCACTTCACAATTATGAGCCACTTTGTGTTGGTCTATCACATAAAATCCCAATAAAATACATTTACGTTTTTGGTTGTAACATGAGAAAATGTTTTTTTTTTTTTTTTTTAAAAACCTAACCCTGCTTTATACTTCTCCACAACTTTATCCCTGACCTGTCTGGTGTGTTCCTTGGCCTTCATGATGCTGTTTGTTCACTAAGGTTCTCTAACAAACCTCCTGAGGGCTTCACAGAACAGCTGTATTTATACTGAGAATAAATTACACACAGGTGGACTCTATTTACTAATTAGGTGACTTCTGAAGGCAATTGGTTCCCCTAGATTTTAGTTAGGGGGTATCAGAGTAAAGGGGACTGAATACAAATGCCCCCCCCAAACACTTTTCACAGATTTGTAAAAAAAAATTGAAAACCATCAATTTCCTTCAACTTCACAATTATGTGCAACTTTGTGTTGGTCTACCACATAAAATAAAATACATTTACGTTTTTAATTGTAACAAATGTGGAAAATTTCAAGGGGCACGAATACTTTTTCAAGACACTGTACAGTATATGCACCATTCCTCCTCTTTGGTTTACGAAGCGCGTTGAGCAGTAATCATGTCTCCATCCAGGAATGTTACTATGAAATACTGGACACCTGAGAGATACAGTATGTGGGGGGATGGACAGAAAATTGCTAATAGGTATATATGCACCAATCCTCCTGAGAAAGTGGACTTTGGGGTACGAAACGCGTTGAGAATTAATTAGGTCTCCATCCAGGACTGTTTGAAATAACAAATGTAAGTATGAAGCATCTATGGTATACATTAGGTGGGGATGGCCGATACGGAGACTGGAATAGGAGATTCCATCAATAAGCTACAATTAACTCAGACTTACCGTATATACTCGAGTATAAGCCGACCCGAGTATAAGCCGAGGCACCTAATTTTACCACAAAAACTGAGAAAACGTATTGACTCGAGTATAAGCCTAGGGTGTCCATCTGCATGCCTCACAGTGCCCATGCCTCACTGTGTCCATGCCCCACTGTGCCCAATCTCCCTACCTGATCTCCGGCGCTGTGTGACTAGACTGACGTTTAACATAGGAGTCTATGGAAGAGGGCCCCGGCTTTGAAAAATCGGTGCTCCCCGGCCGTAGGTCCTCTGGACAACAAACTTTGCACACTTGTAGATGAAGAGTGGAGCTACATGTGTGCCCATTTTGGGGTCCAGAGGACCTAAGGCTGGCCGGTACCGGGTCCCCAATATCACCAGAGAAATGACCGTTTAACATGGGAGTCTATGGAAGGGGTGCCCGGATTTGAAAAATGGGTGCTGCCCGGCCGTAGGTTCCCCGGACCAGAAACTTTGCACACTTGTAGAGGAAGAGTGGGGCTACAGGTGTGCCAAATTCGGGGTCCATGGAACCCACGGCTGGCCGGAAACAGGCACACAAAGTTGAAGATGGACAGAGACTCGAGTAAAAGCCGAGGGGGACATTTTCAGCACAAAAAAGTGTGCTGAAAAACTCGGCTTATACTCGAGTATATTGTAGATTTTTGTAATATTTTTTTTTTAATAAAACAATAACATTTTTAGAACATTCAAATTCTCAATGTATCTTCCATTAAATGTCCCAATTTTACTATTCTCTCTCGAATGCAACTTCTTATACCTAGAACTCCTCAACAGCGCAGTGCAACCTTCCTTTCCCCTTTACTGGAGCAGCTCAGCTTGGCAGCCAATCAGCTTCCATTGTCCATCTGTTCAGTTAAGCTTTGAAAAACGAAAGACTGATGGCGATTGGTTGCCATGCACAACTGCTCCAGATTCCGTCTGCTCCAGATTTGATAAAGTTGAAGTGGGCGGAGACAGCGGTGGAAATAGAACCCCAAACCTGCTTCGCCAAAACATTAGGTCACCGTATATATCAAAGCCGAAAACGTGATGCCGATAATTCGTGGGTATTGGGATGAGAAGCTTCCAAAAAAATGGGGACTGGGAATTTTCTAATGCCGCGTACACACAATCGATTTTCTCGACGGTGAAAACACAGTTGAGAAAATCGACGGGAAAAACGAGGAACGGCTTGTCCCCCCCACACACGGCCGTTTTTCCCGTCATTTTTTCTCTTAGTCGAGAGAAACGACCGTGTGTAGGCTCCCCGGCAGTGTTTCCCTATGGAAAAACTGCCGCGGAAAAAAATGCCGTGAATCTCGATGAGAAAAATTAGAGCATGTTCTAATTTTTCTCGTCGTGTTTAATGGCGTTTTTCTCGTCGGGAAAAATGACCAAAAGCCCACAGACTATCGTTTTTCTCGTCAAAGAGAAAAAATGTAATTTTTCCCCGACGAGAAAAATGATCGTGTGTACGCGGCATAACAGATCTAAAATGAAGACATACAGAAAGCGGGCAGCATGGCGCGGCGGCACGCTCGCGCACTCCCACAACGGGCCACGCGCGCGCTCGGCAGCTCATGTCTTCCCAGCCATCCATGTCCGAGGCGCTCAGCAATACGAGACGATGTTGTTCTACGCCGGATACATTTCAATGATGCCGTCTCATAAAGTGTAACGTCACAGTCCGCTAACCGCCTGATCTGTATCAGATGTGGGAACGCGATACACTCGCTGTGCGCTGAGTGACACGCCCAAGTGGACCTGTCACCGGAAATTACATTTCCTTCCATCCTATGATACATCAGTCACTGTCTATAGACCGATCTCTGGGATCGGATTCCCCTTTATTGACCCCTTCTGCAGAAGGTTGAGGTTTTCTACAGATGATGAATCATTTTTAATCACTTCAGGATTTAGAACATTAGAGATACAGAGATTTCAGGAAGCATCTCTGACATCTAGCTCCTCCCCCTGTGCCGCTATCAGTGCCGGTGTCTTGTCGAGCTCATTCCCCTATCGATATGGTTCCGAGCCCGAGGTCTTTAAGTCACATGGAAAGAGGGGGGGGGGGGGAAAATTATACTGGAGACACTATGGGGGGTTGACAATATTTGTGCTAGGAAGGGGGATATGGGGGTGGGGGGTATTTTTCCTAAAAGGGGAAATTTGGGGGGGGGAGAGGATTTGTGCTAGCAGGGGTGTTTTTTTTTTGGGGGGGAGAGGATTTGTGCTAGCAGGGGTGTTTTTTTGGGGGGGGGAGAGCATTTATGCTAGCAGGGGTGTTTTTTTTCGGGGGGAGAGTATTTGTGCTAGCAGGGGTGGTTTTTTTCGGGGGGAGAGGATTTGTGCTAGCAGGGGTGTTTTTTCAGGGGGAGAGTATTTGTGCTAGCAGGGGTGTTTTTTTTTGGGGGGGGGAGGATTTGTGCTAGCAGGGGTGTTTTTTTGGGGGGGAGAGGATTTGTGCTAGCAGGGGTGTTTTTTTTGGGGGGGGGGGGGGAGGATTTGTGCTAGCAGGGGTGTTTTTTTTCAGGGGGAGAGGATTTGTGCTAGCAGGGTTTTTTTTTTGGGGGGGGGGAGAGGATTTGTACTAGCAGGAGTGTTTTTTTTGGGGGGAGAGGATTTGTGCTAGCAGGGGTGGTTTTTTTCGGGGGGAGAGTATTTGTGCTAGCAGGGGTGTTTTTTTTTCGGGGGAGAGGATTTGTGCTAGCAGGGGTGTTTTTTTTTTTCGGGGGAGAGGATTTGTGCTAGCAGGGGTGTTTTTTTTCAGGGGGAGAGGATTTGTACTAGCAGGAGTGTTTTTTTTTGGGGGGAGAGGATTTGTGCTAGCAGGGGTGGGTTTTTTTCGGGGGAGAGGATTTGTGCTAGCAGGGGCGTTTTTTTTCGGGGGGAGAGTATTTGTGCTAGCAGGGGTGTTTTTTTGGGGGGAGAGGATTTGTGCTAGCAGGGGTGTTTTTTCTCAGGGGGAGAGGATTTGTGCTAGCAGGGGTGTTTTTTTTCAGGGGGAGAGGATTTGTGCTAGCAGGGGTGTTTTTTTTCGAGGGGAGAGTATTTGTGCTAGCAGGGGTGTTTTTTTTGGGGGGGAGAGGATTTGTACTAGCAGGGGTGTTTTTTTGGGGGGGAGAGGATTTGTGCTAGCAGGGGTGTTTTTTTTCGAGGGGAGAGTATTTGTGCTAGCAGGGGTGTTTTTTTTTTCGGGGGAGAGGATTTGTGCTAGCAGGGGTGGTTTTTTTTCGGGGAGGGAGAGGATTTGTACTAGCAGGGGTGATTTTTTTTGGGGGGGGGAGATTTGTGCTAGCAGGGGTGTTTTTTTTTCAGGGGGAGAGGATTTGTGCTAGCAGGGGTGATTTTTTTTCAGGGGGAGAGGATTTGTACTAGCAGGGGTGATTTTTTGGGGGGGGGGGAGATTTGTGCTAGCAGGGGTGTTTTTTTCAGGGGGAGAGGATTTGTGCTAGCAGGGGTGTTTTGTTATTCGGGGGAGAGGATTTGTGCTAGCAGGGGTGTTTTTTTCGGGGGGGGAGAGGATTTGTGCTAGCAGGGGTGTTTTTTTTCGGGGGAGAGGATTTGTGCTAGCAGGGGTGTTTTTTTTTCGGAGATGTTTTGTGCTAACAGGGTGTTTTTTTTTTTCGGGGGGAGAGGATTTGTGCTAGCAGGGATGCATTTTTTTTTCGGGGGAGAGGATTTGTGCTAGCAGGGGTGGTTTTTTTTCGGGGGAGAGGATTTGTGCTAGCAGGGATGCATTTTTTTTTCGGGGGAGAGGATTTGTGCTAGCAGGGGTGTTTTTTTTTCGGGGGAGAGGATTTGTGCTAGCAGGGGTGTTTTTTTTTGGGGGAGAGAGGATTTGTGCTAGCAGGGGTGTTTTTTTTTTGGGGGGAGAGGATTTGTGCTAGCAGGGGTGGTTTTTTTTGGGGGGGGAGAGGATTTGTGCTAGCAGGGGTGTTTTTTTTTGGGGGGAGAGGATTTGTGCTAGCAGGGGTGTTTTTTTTGGGGGGAGAGGATTTGTGCTAGCAGGGGTGGTTTTGTCTTGGAGGGGGGGGATAAGGGGGAATTACATTTTTATTTAGGGAAGGGATTGTTACCGAGACATGATGCTCACACTTTTTTTTGGGCTGGGGGGGGGGTACTTTGTCACTTGAGCTTTGAATAACCTTGCCCCGGCACCGGCCGCTATTACCGGCTGTCAAAATTGCAGCCACTCCCGTGTACAAGTCAGTCTGAGTGAATACAATGTAACCATGTTATTGATTACTTGTATTTACTATTTAATTCATTTGTAGCAGAAGAGATCTTCGATCTGCATAGGACATCACGGTGCTCACGCTTTGTGTGCGTTGGGAATGCCCGTAAAATCGAGTGCTTTCCCGATGGGCACAGAAACGCACTACCCCTGTGCCAAAACACATTAGTGCCGCACTTGCCATGCAGTTTGGTGCGGCGCATTTTTACAGACAGGTCAGGGACTTATTTTGGGCGTTTCTCACACGTAGGGCACCCCATTAAAATGAAGGGGCTTCCCTACACTCAACACACAATGTTTTTATCCTATGCACATTGAAGAAATACATAGTGCATAGCACACGCAACGCCCATGCACAGCAACTAGACACGTGCAAAACGAAAAAAATTGTTTGGTTTCGATATTTACATAAATTTGTTTCATTAGTTTTGTTTATTCATTTTCCAATCGATTCAAATTTGGATCTATTCGAAAAGAATTTGAAAACGTTTTCCAATTCAAAACGATTTCCAATTCCCAAAGACAATAAAATAGATTTTTTTTTCTATTCTATTCCTTTATTTTCTATTCTTTTTTCTCTTTGGAAATCCGAAAAGTCTTCAAATCCGAAAAGTCTGCAAATTCAAAAAGTCTGCAAATTCAAAAAGTCTGCAAATTCAAAAAGTCTGCAAATTCAAAAAGTCTGCAAATTCAAAAAGTCTGCAAATTCAAAAAGTCTGCAAATTCAAAAAGTCTGCAAATTCAAAAAGTCTGCAAATTCAAAAAGTCTGCAAATTCAAAAAGTCTGCAAATTCAAAAAGTCTGCAAATTCAAAAAGTCTGCAAATTCAAAAAAAGGGATTTTTATAACAGCTTACCTGTAAAATCCTTTTCTTGGAGTACATCACGGGACACAGAGCGACTTAGTCATTACTAATGGGTTATATAGATTACCTTCAGGTGTTGGCACTGGCCAATTCCAAACCGGAAGTACCCTCCCCTATATAAGCCCCTCCCATCCGGGAGCACCTCAGTTTTGTAGCAAAGCAATAAGTGTCCCCAAAGAGGGGTGGGAGCTCTGTGTCCCGTGATGTACTCCAAGAAAAGGATTTTACAGGTAAGCTGTTATAAAAATCCTATTTTCTTTCTCGTACATCACGGGACACAGAGCGACATAGTCATTACTAATGGGACGTCCCAAAGCAATGCCAAATGAGGGGAGGGATACATAAGCTGGGCGTCATCAGGCATGAGGATCTTTTGCGGCCTGCAACACACTGCGCCCAAAGGCGACATCCTCCTGACTTCTAACGTCCACCTGGTAGAACCTAGTAAACGTGTGTACTGAAGACCATGTTGCGGCCTTACAGACTTGAGCCAGGGAGGCCTGGTGATGCACTGCCCATGAAGTTCCAACTGCTCTCGTGGAGTGCGCCCTAACTTTGAACGGAGGCGGTCTCCTTCTCAAGCCATAGGCTTGTATTATGACCTGTCGAATCCACTTGGCTAAAGTAGATTTTTGACGCTGCCTGACCCTTTCTGGGGCCTTCCGGCAGAATAAACAAAGTATCCGTTCTGCGAATCTGAGCAGTGGCTTTTAGATAAGCTTTAACTGCTCTTACTACATCCAAAGAATGCAATAACTTTTCCTCTACCGAAGTAGGTTTGGGGAAAAAAGAAGGAAGAACCATATCTTGGTTCAAATGAAAACTCGATACCACCTTAGGAAGAAAGGCTGGATGAGGACGTAACACTACTCTGTCCTTATGGACAACCAGATATGGCTCTTTACAGGACATAGCGGCTAATTCCGACACTCTTTTAGCCGAACAAACGGCTACTAAGAAAATCAATTTCCTGGTGAGAAGAACCAAGGAAATGTGTTGTAATGGTTCAAACGGTTGTTTCTGTAGAACTGACAGAACCAGGTTTAAGTCCCAAGGACATATGGGAACACTAACCGGAGGGCTAATACGCATCACTCCTTGTATAAAAGCTTTGACTAGTGAATGCAAAGCCAAGGGCCTTTGAAAAAATATTGACAAGGCCGAAATCTGACCCTTGATAGTACTCAAGGCAAGCTTCCTATCTACAGCCCATTGTAGGAAGTCCAGATCCTACCTATTACGTATTTACGTGGATGCCATTTCTTGGCCTCACACCAGGCGATGTACGCCTTCCAGATTCTATAGTAGATCTGCCTGGATACCGGCTTCCTGGCATTGATCATGGTAGATACCACAGGATTAGAGAGCCCTCTCTTTTTCAGAATGTGGGCTTCAATAGCCAGGCCGTCAAACCTAGGGCTGGTAAGGAAGGGTGGTATATCGGTCCTTGCGACAGCAGGTCCGGACGATGTGGGAGGGTCCAAGGACTCCTCACTGACATTTTTACAATCTCCGCGTACCATGCCCTTCGGGGCCACGCTGGAGCCACCAGAATCACTGGTTTCTTTTCTACCCTGATTCTGCGGAGTAATCGCGGTAACAATTGTGGCGGTGGGAATGCATATATCAGCTTGAACTGATCCCAAGGGAACACTAGGGCATCCGAGCCGCAAGCTAGAGGATCCCTTGTGCGAGACACAAATCTGTCCACCTTTGCGTTGAATCTGGATGCTAGCAGATCTACATCCGGTGTTCCCCACCGCTGGCATATTGCCTGGAAAACCTCGGGGTGAAGAGACCATTCCCCCGGGCATAATTGTTGGCGACTTAAAAAGTCCGCTCTCCAATTTTCCACTCCTGGGATGAAAACCGCGGATATGGCTGGGACATATTTTTCTGCCCACTCCAGGATGCAATTTGCTTCCCTCTGGGCTGCACGACTCCTGGTGCCACCCTGGTGATTGATATATGCCACTGCTGTGGCATTGTCTGATTGAATTCTGACAGGGGACCCTTGGAGTTTGGATGTCCATGCTACTAGGGCATACCGGGCTGCTCGTATCTCTAAGAGATTGATGGGCAGGGCCTTTTCTGCTTCTGACCACTTGCCCTGGAGAGACCATTGCTCCAGTACTGCCCCCCAGCCTATGAGGCTGGCATCTGTAGTGACTACCTTCCAAGAAACCGGACTGAAGGGTCTCCCTTTTTCCAGATTCTGGGGCACCAACCACCAATGGAGGCTCTTGCGAACGGAAGGGGACAGGGACATTGGTAAGTCTAAAGCCTGAACTTTTTTGTTCCAGGCTGACAGTATGCCCCTTTGCAAATTCCTTGAATGGAATTGACCGTAGGGTACCGCTTCGAATGAAGCCACCATTTTTCCCAGCAGCCTCATGCACAGGCGTATGGATGGTTTTCTTTTTGTACCCACTAAGTGGGTCAAATCTTTTAAAGACGACACCTTCTCTGGAGGTAAGAAAATCTTTCTCTGATTTGAATCCAGCCTTAGCCCTAAGTATTCCAGACTTTTGACTGGTCTTAGAGCTGACTTGTCCCGGTTGATAATCCAACCGTGATATTCCAGATACTTGATTGTCTTGTGAATAGCTACTTCCAGCTTTTCCACTGAGTGGTCTATTAGTAGCAGGTCGTCTAGATATGCCATTATCGTTACACCCTGTGTTCTTAGATTGGCCAATAATGGGGCCAGAATTTTTGTGAAAACTCGTGGTGCTGTGGCCAGACCGAAAGGTAAGGCTCTGAACTGAAAATGGCGCCCTTCTACTGCAAAGCGTAGAAATTTCTGGTGGGCCGGAAAGATGGGAATATGCAGATAAGCATCCTTTATGTCGATCGAGGCTAACCATTCCTGCCCTTGTAGGGCGGTGGCCACCGATCGGATCGACTCCATCCGAAAAGTCCTGATATTTAGGAACTTGTTTAGCCCTTTTAGATTTAATATGGGCCTCACGTCCCCATTTGGTTTGGGGACTGTGAAAAGGTTCGAGTAAAACCCGAATCCGCTTTCTTCCAGGGGAACCTTCATGATTACACCTTGGAGCAATAGTTGTTCTAGTGCCAGAAGGAGGGATCCTCTCTTTTGGGGATCTCTTGGCACGTTTGACCTCATAAATTGGGCAGAAGGAGTGCCTTTTAACTCCAGCTTGTATCCCAGACTTACTGCGGAGAGCACCCATCTGTCTCTGATGGTGTCCCGCCAGGTCTCTGTGAACAACTGAAGTCTTCCCCCCACCCGATTGAGTGGGGGCAACGCTTCATGACTTAGGGGGAGGTTTTGTACCTCTCTTGACCCAGGGCTTCTTGTTACCCTGTGATTGTCCCCGATTTCTGCCCCCTGAATTTGACCGCGGAGGCCGTCGGAACTGCTTCACAGCCGATGTGCCCGGGACTGGAGAAGTAGGCCTCTTAAAAGAAGGACTTCTACCCTTGTTCTTAACCGGTAAGAGTGAACTTTTACCGGCAGAAATTTTCTGGATATATTTGTCCAGATCTTCTCCAAATAAGCGTTCTCCATGAAATGGGAAGCTAACCAGCAGTTTTTTACAGGGAGCTTCAGCAGACCAGTTTTTGAGCCATAGAAGCCTACGCATATGTACTATAGACAGCGTAAAGCGGGAGGCCTGTTGGATTGTATCCTTTATGGCGTCTACCGAAAAACACAAGGCTCTAGGCAGGTCAGCTAGGGCAAAAGCCTGCTGATCTGGTAAGTCCCTTAAGACCTGTTTCAACTGATCCTTCACTGCTTGGCAGACTCCAATCGCTGCTACCGCAGGTTGTGTCACCATGCTTGCTGTAGAGAAAGCAGATTTTAGTAAAGACTCCAATTTTTTATCTATTGGGTCTTTGAACATTGGAACATTATCTACTGGACATGTCAGTGATTTGTTAACAGAAGAGATGGCTGCGTCCACTGTACGGACCCTCCATTTTTTTATGAACTTATCCTCCATGGGATAGATCACTGGAAATCTCTTGGGGGGAGTAAATATTTTATCAGGATGCTCCCAATCCTGGTAAATAAGCCCTTCTAATAAAGGGTGGATTGGGAAGGAACAGACAGCCTGGGGAGCTTTTAGCGACCCCAGCGAGGAAACCGTAGTGGATGGTGGTTCCGCCAGAGGCATTTTAAATGCTGATCGGACCATGTTAGTCAGAGACTGAACCCATAATCTTTCAGCCTGAGATGCTGAGAAAGGTTCTTCCACTGTTGATTCCTCTATAAGTGAATCAACCTCATCCTGATCCCCTTCAGGTAGGTCGATCTCTGTGTGGGGCTGTTCCTCCACTAACAGGCACTCTGAAGGAGGAGACGGAGATCGGACGCGCTTTTCCTGTGACAGGGAAGCAGCGATCAATGCTGTTAATCTCTCTTCCAATCCTCCCAGAGTTGAGGATAAAACCTCCTCTGTTATATATACAGGAGCAGGTGGACTGGGGACAGCCGCAGCACCAGGCACTCCTGCGGGGTTCCTACGGCTACTGACCTCTGAAATTTCAGGGGAGATTGGCGCAGTACAAGCATGCCCAATATCCTCAGAGCCCGATGGAGACCCCTTTGGCTTCCTGGAAGATCTATTTCCGGAGCGTCTGGACGACATATCCTTTAAGCACAAAGCTGAGGTATTCCCGTCGTCATACACCAATTTTTGCTGGTAATAGTCTAACACAGTTGCTGCTATATACCAGCTGGTGTCCACTAAAGTGCCTTTCTATGGGGATGCCTGCATCAACCGCCTCTGTGTGCCACTGTTTGTTGCTAGCTCTGTTTGCATCCAGCTGACACTTGTACTGTGTCTTTTAACCATGCTGGGACGCCCGCACATGCGCAGAAGCGCCGCGGCGCGCATCGAGCGTCATCCACCCGCCCCGCCCCTTTTTTTCATAGGAGGCGCGTGCACGCGCCCGCCCGTGCGCCATTGGCGCCCTTTTCGAAATCAAACAGGGGACTAGGAGCCAGGGCCCTTTTTGCCGGAGGGCCTGTGCGGTGGATGAGCGCAGCAACAGGGCAGAGGAAGTGGATTCCCACAGAGAAACTTACCAGCTGCCTGGATCTTTTGACTTGAGAAAACCAAAGATCCACATGACAAGAAAAATGGACTACAGCGGCCTCTAGTGGTTTAACACAGGTACCGCGGTCCCTTTTTTTTTTTTTTTTTCTTGACTACTATTAAAATTTTACATTTTCAGTAGTTACAGGCAAACACAGATATTTAGCGGGAATACCGTTAGGTAACAGACAGAAAGACAAATTAGGCTTGGGGGTCCCCCAATAGAACCAAGTTCCTGGGGGCCCCCACTTACCTGATCCCCGCCGCAGGACTCTGTTTGGTCCACAGAAGCCCAAACTTCACCTATCACGGCAGGCATTGTAATTAAACCTTCAGGGACCGGGTTCCCAAGGATTCCACTCCCCTGGACCTGTATAGCACCCTGCACAGAAAACATCTTGGTCGTGGGTATGACCAGAGCTCTGGATCCCAGGGTCCAGCCCTCCTAAGAGAGGCATTACAGGCAAAACCTTGCTCTTCTGCTGCAAGGCCCGGGTACCGACCGTTTAGCTATGAAGCTTTTTTGGTGGGATCCGGAACAGCTTACTAAGGCCCAAAAGAACCTGTACGCAAGCTCAGTGAAAACACATGTTACTCTTTGGCCAACACCTTAGACACTGGCAAAAAACTGAGGTGCTCCCGGATGGGAGGGGCTTATATAGGGGAGGGTACTTCCGGTTTGGAATTGGCCAGTGCCAGCACCTGAAGGTAATCTATATAACCCATTAGTAATGACTAAGTCGCTCTGTGTCCCGTGATGTACGAAAAAGAAAGTATTCGAAAAGTCTGCAAATTCGAATCCTTAAAGTATTCGGATCCTTAAAGTATTCGAATCCGACAACTAATCGAATCCGACAACTAATCGAATCCGACAACTAATCGAATCCGACAACTAATCGAATTTCGGCCGAATTTTTTTCCGTCATTTCTGATTCGTTTAAATTCGGTACCATTCTAATTCAGAAATTTGGATACATCTGAATTTCCAAAAGACGAACATTTGTCTGAATTTTAATTCAGAACTAAAAGAACCGCACATGTCTAGAAGCAACATCCTTTACATGAGTCCAGCCATTCATTCAGAATTATACCCCCCCCCCCAAAATTTTTGCCACCCATTTGCAAATAACTGCGATACTTGGTGACAGTGCGGGGACAAGATCATCCAGTGCCCTGGGCAAAGATGCCAAACTGCGCCGCCCACCCCCCTTCATTATGTGCGAGCTTATGAGGAGGAAGGGGAGAGAGAGCACAGCCCGCACCTTCTCCCGCTTCTCTCCTCCTCTCCTTGCCACTTCCGGCAGGGGGCTGACAGAAGTAGTGATGGCACTGTCACTACTCCTGTCAGCCTTATAGTAAAAGCAACTTGCGGCGCCCCCCCCCCCCCATCCCTACTATACATGCTGCGCCCAGGGCAGCCCTCCCTTCTGCCCACCCCTTGTCCCGGCCCTGCTCGGTGACGCCCGTATATCATACAATGAATTGTATTGTAATCTTTTTAGATGTCTTTGTGATTTCCACAATGAAGCGGCAAAGGCCTGCAAAACGCATCGGAATAAACCACTTTATTCTGTAAACATCTACTGTCTCTAGTGGTTTATTACTGGTTTGGTGTTTTACGTTTACATTTACCGTATATACTCGAGTATAATGCCCCCCTCGGCTTATACTCGAGTCTCTGTCCATCTTCACATTTGTGCGCCTGATCCCGGCCAGCCGTAGGTCTCCGGACCCCAAACTTGGAACACATGTAGCCCCACTCTTCCTCTACAAGTGTGCAAATTTTGTTGTCCGGGGGACCTACGGCCGGGGAGCACCGATTTTTTTAATGTCGGGCACCCCTTCCATAGACTCCAATGTTAAACGTCAGTCTAGTCACACAGCACCGGAGATCAGGTAGTGAGATTGGACACAGTGAGGCATGGGCACAGTGAGGCATGCAGATGGACACCCTAGGCTTATACTCGAGTCAATAAGTTTTCCCACCATTTTTCTGTGGTAAAATTAGGTGCCTCAGCTTATATTCTGGTCGGCTTATACTCAAGTATATACGGTAAGTCTGATTTAATTGTAGCTTATTGATGAAATCTCCTATTCCAGTCTCCGTATCGGCAATCCCCACCTAATATATATCATAGATGCTTCATACTTATATTTGTTATTTCAAACAGTCCTGGATGGAGACATAATTAATTCTCAACGCGTTTCGTACCCCAAAGTCCACTTCCTCAGGAGGATTGGTGCATATATACCTATTAGCAATTTTCTGTCCATCCCCCAACATACTGTATATCTCAGGTGTCCAGTATTTCATGGTAACATTCCTGGATGGAGACTGCTCAACGCGCTTCGTAAACCAAAGTCAACTTAGAAGGGAATGGTGCATATACTGTACAGTGCCTTGAAAAAGTATTCACACCCCTTGAAATTTTCCTCGTTTTGTCAGGTAACACTAAAAACTTAAATGTATTTTATGTGATCGACCAACACAAAGTGGCACATAATTGTTAAGTTGAAGGAAATTGATAAATGGTTTTCAAAGTTTTTTTACAAATAAATATGTGAAAAGTGTGTCATGCATTTGTATTGAGCCCCCTTTTACTCCGATACCCCTAACTAAAATTTGTGGACCCGAATTGCCTTCAGAAGTCACCTAATTAGTAAATAGAGTCCACCTGTAGGCAGATTGGGCACAGTGAGGCACGGGCACGGTGACAGTGAGGCATGGGCACAGTGAGGCATGCAGATGGACACCCTAGGCTTATACTTGAGTCAATACGTTTTCCCAGTTTTTTGTGGTAAAATTAGGTGCCTCGGCTTATATTCGGGTCGGCTTATACTCGAGTATATACAGTATTTGTTTCGGACCCATGAGCTTTTTAAACGTCTATACAGTATGTGATAGAATGTGGTTTTAAGCCTCATTGTGTTACCTCACATGTAACCACACAGCTGTGAAAGTCCCATAATTAGTATGTGGGGTTTCCTTTATTTCCCCCCCCAGTTTTCTTCCCTTTCCATGGTTTTATCCAGGACTGTCTATATCCGTTTTCCAAGACTTGGCGTATTACCGTATATACTAGAGTATAAGCCGACCCGAATATAATCCGATGCACCTAATTTTACCACAAAAAAATGTGAAATTGTATTGACTCGAGTATAAGCCTAGGGTGTCCATCTGCATGCCTCACTGTGCCTTAGTGTGCCCATGCCTCACTGTGCCCATGACTAGACTGACGTTTAACATAGGAGTCTATGTAAGGGGTGCCCGACTTTGAAAAATCGGTGCTCCCCAGCCAACAAACGTTGCACACTTGTAGAAGAAGAGGGAAGCTACATGTGTGCCAAGTTTGGTACCGGGTCCCCAAAGTCCGGGAGATCAGGCGCAAAAAGGTGACTCGAGTATAAGCCGAGGGGGCATTTTCAGCACAAAAAAATGTGCTGAAAAATCTCATCATAGAATCCCATGTTTACTTCCTATAGAGGAGGCTCTAGGGATCACTCGCTGAAATTCCACCGGCTCACCTACAGAGCCATTAGGAAGAGGCGGTAACCGGCAACTACGGGGCCCCCATCCGGAGATGTGACCGGCTGCACACAAGGAATTCCGGCAGGACAGACAATCAGCGGGCTGGAGATGTACATTGAACCCGTTTATAGGAAGAATTTTCACCTCTGGCTGAAATGAGACTTTAGAGCTTTACCCCAGTGTTGGGGATAGGAGGTCAGAGGTCAGAGGAAAGTTATCACATTCAATTAAGGACTTTTTTGTGTCATTTTATGGTTTGACTAAATGTCCATCAGTTTAGCAGAAGATTACACACAGAATAAGATTTGTCAGGATTCCATTGAAAAGGAGAAGTAATAAAGAGGAAGATGCACAGATCTACCAGGAAATCAGTGGGGGCAGGGTGGGGGTGCGTGTATTTATGTAAAAAAAAAATGGTGTCACCGAGAAGTGTCCATCAACTGTATAGAAAACATGATAGAGAGGAAAGAGAGGGAAGGAGAGATACAGAAAGGCAGAAAGAGTGAAAAAAAGAACAAAAGCGAAAGTCGGAGACAGAGAGAAAGAGCAAAGGAGAGAGGGCGAGCGAGAGGGAGGGAGGGAGGGAGAGAGGGCGAGAGGGAGGGAGGGAGAGAGGGCGAGAGGGAGGGAGGGAGAGAGGGCGAGCGAGAGGGAGGGAGAGAGGGCGAGCGAGAGGGGAGGGAGGGAGAGAGGGCGAGCGGGGAGGGAGGGAGGGAGAGAGGGCGAGCGAGAGGGAGGGAGGGAGGGAGAGAGGGCGAGCGAGAGGGAGGGAGGGAGGGAGAGAGGGGAGGGAGGGAGAGAGGGCGAGAGGGGAGGGAGGGAGAGAGGGCGAGCGGGGAGGGAGGGAGAGAGGGCGAGCGAGAGGGAGGGAGAGAGGGCGAGCGAGAGGGAGGGAGAGAGGGCGAGCGAGAGGGAGGGAGGGAGAGAGGGCGAGCGAGAGGGAGGGAGGGAGGGAGAGAGGGCGAGCGAGAGGGAGGGAGGGAGGGAGAGAGGGCGAGCGAGAGGGAGGGAGGGAGGGAGAGAGGGCGAGCGAGAGGGAGGGAGGGAGGGAGAGAGGGCGAGCGAGAGGGAGGGAGGGAGGGAGAGAGGGCGAGCGAGAGGGAGGGAGGGAGGGAGAGAGGGCGAGCGAGAGGGAGGGAGGGAGAGAGGGCGAGAGGGAGGGAGGGAGAGAGGGCGAGCGAGAGGGAGGGAGAGAGGGCGAGCGAGAGGGAGGGAGAGAGGGCGAGCGAGAGGGAGGGAGGGAGAGAGGGCGAGCGGGGAGGGAGGGAGAGAGGGCGAGCGGGGAGGGAGGGAGAGAGGGCGAGCGGGGAGGGAGGGAGAGAGGGCGAGCGAGAGGGAGGGAGAGAGGGCGAGCGAGAGGGAGGGAGGGAGAGAGAGCGAGAGGGAGGGAGGGAGAGAGAGCGAGAGGGAGGGAGGGAGAGAGGGCGAGCGAGAGGGAGGGAGGGAGAGAGGGCGAGCGAGAGGGAGGGAGGAAGAGAGGGCGAGCGAGAGGGAGGGAGGGAGAGAGGGCGAGCGAGAGGGAGGGAGGGAGAGAGGGCGAGCGAGAGGGAGGGAGGGAGGGAGAGAGGGCGAGCGAGAGGGAGGGAGGGAGGGAGAGAGGGCGAGCGAGGGAGGGAGGGAGAGAGGGCGAGCGAGGGAGGGAGGGAGGGAGGGAGGGAGAGAGGGCGAGCGAGAGGGAGGGAGGGAGGGAGAGAGGGCGAGCGAGAGGGAGGGAGGGAGGGAGAGAGAGCGAGAGGGAGGGAGGGAGGGAGGGAGAGAGGGCGAGCGAGAGGGAGGGAGGGAGAGAGGGCGAGCGAGAGGGAGGGAGGGAGAGAGGGCGAGCGAGAGGGAGGGAGGGAGAGAGGGCGAGCGAGAGGGAGGGAGGGAGAGAGGGCGAGCGAGAGGGAGGGAGGGAGAGAGGGCGAGCGAGAGGGAGGGAGGGCGAGCGAGAGGGAGGGAGGGAGAGAGGGCGAGAGGGAGGGAGGGAGAGAGGGCGAGAGGGAGGGAGGGAGAGAGGGAGAGCGAGAGGGAGGGAGAGCGAGAGGGAGGGAGGGCGAGCGAGAGAGGGCGAGCGAGAGGGAGGGAGGGAGAGAGGGCGAGCGAGAGGGAGGGAGGGAGAGAGGGCGAGCGAGAGGGAGGGAGGGAGAGAGGGCGAGCGAGAGGGAGGGAGGGAGAGAGGGAGGGAGAGAGGGCGAGCGAGAGGGAGGGAGGGAGAGAGAGAGGGCGAGCGAGAGAGAGGGAGGGAGAGAGAGCGAGAGGGAGGGAGGGAGAGAGGGTGAGAGGG
This sequence comes from Rana muscosa, assembly GCA_029206835.1. Lineage (NCBI taxonomy): Eukaryota > Metazoa > Chordata > Amphibia > Anura > Ranidae > Rana > Rana muscosa. The sequence goes on from CM055128.1 coordinate 324,277,390, forward strand.
AGGGAGGGAGAGAGGGCGAGCGAGAGGGAGGGAGAGCGAGAGGGAGGGAGAGAGAGCGAGAGGGAGGGAGGGAGGGCGAGAGGGAGGGAGGGAGGGCGAGAGGGAGGGAGGGAGGGCGAGCGAGAGGGAGGGAGAGAGGGCGAGCGAGAGGGAGGGAGGGAGGGAGAGAGGGCGAGCGAGAGGGAGGGAGGGAGAGAGGGCGAGCGAGAGGGAGGGAGGGAGGGAGGGAGAGCGAGAGGGAGGGAGGGAGGGAGAGAAGGCGAGCGAGAGGGTGGGAGGGAGGGAGAGAGGGCGAGCGAGAGGGAGGGAGGGAGAGAGGGCGAGCGAGAGGGAGGGAGGGAGAGAGGGCGAGCGAGAGGGAGGGAGGGAGAGAGGGCGAGCGAGAGGGAGGGAGGGAGAGAGGGCGAGCGAGAGGGAGGGAGGGAGAGAGGGCGAGCGAGAGGGAGGGAGGGAGAGAGCGAGCGAGAGGGAGGGAGGGAGAGAGGGCGAGCGAGAGGGAGGGAGAGAGAGAGAGGGCGGGAGGGAGGGAGAGAGAGAGAGGGCGAGTGAGAGGGAGGGAGAGAGGGCGAGCGAGAGGGAGGGAGAGAGGGCAAGAGGGAGAGAGGGCGAGCAAGAGGGAGAGAGGGCGAGCGAGAGGGGAGGGAGAGAGGGCGAGAGGGAGGGAGGGAGGGAGAGAGGGCGAGCGAGAGGGAGGGAGGGAGAGAGGGCGAGTGTGAGGGAGAGAGGGCAAGAGGGAGAGAGGGCGAGCGAGAGGGAGGGAGGGAGGGAGGGGGCGAGGGAGAGGGAGGGAGGGAGGGAGGGAGAGAGGGCGAGAGGGAGGGAGGGAGGGAGAGAGGGCGAGCGAGAGGGAGGGAGGGAGGGAGAGAGGGCGAGCGAGAGGGAGGGAGGGAGGGAGGGAGAGAGGGCGAGCGAGAGGGAGGGAGGGAGGGAGGGAGAGAGGGCGAGCGAGAGGGAGGGAGGGAGAGAGGGCGAGCGAGAGGGAGGGAGGGAGAGAGGGCGAGCGAGAGGGAGGGAGGGAGGGAGAGAGGGCGAGAGGGAGGGAGGGAGGGAGAGAGGGCGAGCGAGAGGGAGGGAGGGAGGGAGAGAGGGCGAGCAAAAGGGAGGGAGGGAGAGAGGGCGAGCGAGAGGGAGGGAGGGAGAGAGGGCGAGCGAGAGGGAGGGAGGGATGGAGAGAGGGCGAGCGAGAGGGAGGGAGGGAGGGAGAGAGGGCGAGCGAGAGGGAGGGAGGGAGGGAGAGAGGGCGAGCGAGAGGGAGGGAGGGAGGGAGAGAGGGCGAGCGAGAGGGAGGGAGGGAGGGAGAGAGGGCGAGCGAGAGGGAGGGAGGGAGGGAGAGAGGGCGAGCGAGAGGGAGGGAGGGAGAGAGGGCGAGCGAGAGGGAGGGAGGGAGAGAGGGCGCGCGAGAGGGAGGGAGGGCGAGCGAGAGGGGAGGGAGGGAGAGAGGGCGAGCGAGAGGGGAGGGAGGGAGGGAGAGAGGGCGAGCGAGAGGGAGGGAGGGAGAGAGGGCGAGCGAGAGGGAGGGAGGGATGGAGAGAGGGCGAGCGAGAGGGAGGGAGGGAGGGAGAGAGGGCGAGCGAGAGGGAGGGAGGGAGGGAGAGAGGGCGAGCGAGAGGGAGGGAGGGAGGGAGAGAGGGCGAGCGAGAGGGAGGGAGGGAGAGAGGGCGAGCGAGAGGGAGGGAGGGAGAGAGGGCGAGCGAGAGGGAGGGAGGGAGAGAGGGCGCGCGAGAGGGAGGGAGGGCGAGCGAGAGGGGAGGGAGGGAGGGAGAGAGGGCGAGCGAGAGGGGAGGGAGGGAGGGAGAGAGGGCGAGCGAGAGGGGAGGGAAGGAGAGAGGGCGAGCGAGAGGGAGGGAGGGAGAGAGGGCGAGCGAGAGGGAGGGAGGGAGAGAGGGCGAGCGAGAGGGAGGGAGGGAGAGAGGGCGAGAGGGAGGGAGAGAGAGAGGGCGAGCGAGAGAGGGCGCGCGAGAGGGAGGGAGAGAGAGCGAGCGAGAGGGCGGGAGGGAGGGAGAGAGGGCGAGCGAGAGGGAGGGAGGGAGGGAGAGAGGGCGAGCGAGAGGGAGGGAGGGAGGGAGGGAGGGAGGGAGAGAGGGCGAGCGAGAGGGAGGGAGAGGGAGGAAGGGAGAGCGAGAGGGAGGGAGGGAGAGAGGGCGAGCGAGAGGGAGGGAGGGAGGGAGAGCGAGCGAGAGGGAGGGAGGGAGGGAGAGAGGGCGAGCGAGAGGGAGGGAGGGAGGGAGAGCGAGCGAGAGGGAGGGAGGGAGGGAGAGAGGGCGAGCGAGAGGGAGGGAGGGAGAGAGGGCGAGCGAGAGGGAGGGCGAGCGAGAGGGGAGGGAGGGAGGGAGAGAGGGCGAGCGAGAGGGAGGGAGGGCGAGCGAGAGGGGAGGGAGGGAGAGAGGGCGAGCGAGAGGGAGGGAGGGCGAGCGAGAGGGGAGGGAGGGAGAGCGAGAGGGGAGGGAGGGAGGGAGAGAGGGCGAGCGAGAGGGGAGGGAGGGAGGGAGAGAGGGCGAGCGAGAGGGGAGGGAGGGAGGGAGAGAGGGCGAGCGAGAGGGAGGGAGGGAGGGAGAGAGGGCGAGCGGGAGGGAGGGAGGGAGAGAGGGCGAGCGAGAGGGAGGGAGGGAGGGAGAGAGGGCGAGCGAGAGGGAGGGAGGGAGGGAGAGAGGGCGAGCGAGAGGGAGGGAGGGAGAGAGGGCGAGCGAGAGGGAGGGAGGGAGAGAGGGCGCGCGAGAGGGAGGGAGGGCGAGCGAGAGGGGAGGGAGGGAGGGAGAGAGGGCGAGCGAGAGGGGAGGGAGGGAGGGAGAGAGGGCGAGCGAGAGGGGAGGGAAGGAGAGAGGGCGAGCGAGAGGGAGGGAGGGAGAGAGGGCGAGCGAGAGGGAGGGAGGGAGAGAGGGCGAGCGAGAGGGAGGGAGGGAGAGAGGGCGAGCGAGAGGGAGGGAGGGAGAGAGGGCGAGCGAGAGGGGAGGGAGGGAGAGAGGGCGAGCGAGAGGGGAGGGAGGGAGAGAGGGCGAGCGAGAGGGGAGGGAGGGAGGGAGAGAGGGCGAGCGAGAGGGAGGGAGGGAGGGAGAGAGGGCGAGCGAGAGGGAGGGAGGGAGGGAGAGAGGGCGAGCGAGAGGGAGGGAGGGAGGGAGAGAAGGCGAGCGAGAGGGTGGGAGGGAGGGAGAGAGGGCGAGCGAGAGGGAGGGAGGGAGAGAGGGCGAGCGAGAGGGGAGGAAGAAAGAGAGCGAGCGACAGGGGAGGGAAAGAGCGAGTGAGCAGCGGTCGAGAGAAAGGGTCAAGAAAAAGAGAGAGTCGAGAGAAAGACAGACAGTCGAGAAAAAGACAGTCGAGAAAAAGAGCGACAGTCGAGAAAAAAAGAGCGACAGTCAAGAAAAAGAAAGATGGGCAAACAAAAGAGAACATTTGGAAAATGAGCAATAGGATTTTGGGATTGATTTAGATATAGATCTATATACAGTATGGGTGAGGGGTTTCGTTTTTCCCTGGACTGAGGACAAATTATGATCCCACTGACCTCATACCGGAGAGCTCTCAGGGCTCCACTGTCTTTCTATGACCAGAAATTGTACATTTGTTGCATTTTCTGGTCCTCCCTTCTCACAGATTCAACTTACACAGCAGGCAGGCATCTTGGCAGCCCTCTAAGTGTGGCATGGGCGAGTGCCCAGTCATGAAAGCGCCTTTGCCCTGAGGCTGCAATAGGACAATCATTTACCAGGGAACACCAATGGGATGCAGCATGCCAGTCATCACAGGCACAGACTGGGCTTCTGTCACGATTGGCCAGTAACATAGGAAATATTTGTGACATCAGGGATTTGTTATCAGTCTCACAAACATCTTTATGTGTCACCAGAACATCGGATGTATGGATGTCATACCCCATCATGTCTGTCATTTATTTGGTGGGTACGAAAGAAGGAGATCTGAGGACCATAGAGAGTGTCCAGCTTCTGTGCACCCCACTGGGCAGTCAGACATTCCCAGCAGTGCCAAGTTTCCGCTAAGGTCACCAAAAAAGGCGCAACCACCTCCATTTTCACTGGTGACACCAAGCTGGCTCAGATGACTGTTCGCCAAGTGATGGGTTAAATGCGTCAAAGAAGTTGACTCTCCAACATTGAGGTCACTAAGAGAGTTCCTACTCAATCCATGTCACTGAGCAGTCAAGCACTCCCAGCATTGCACAATGTTTCGTCCATGACACCAGAACTGGCGCAATCACCTCCATTATTCATTGGTGTTAATGAGTTGGCTCAGGTGACCATTAGTGGCGTTTTCCATGGGGGGGGGCACACTGTGGGTTCGATTGTACCAAGAAACAATTCAAATAAATAAAAGTTTTTTCCTTGGACACATATTAAAAGCTGTATACCGGTAGTTATTTTTTGTGCCGCTTTCCCAGAAAAGGGGAGCGGAAAACTGTCCGCCTCACTTTGGAGTTCTATGAGCCGCCAGAACTTGTGTGTCAGTTCCAGTCGAGCCGAGAAAAAACGACAAAAATAAATAAATTAAGAAATGAAGAAAAAGCTTTAACCAAAAAAAAAAAAAAAAAAAAAAGAAAAAAAAAAAGGTACTCGAGCCTCACAAGACTTAGACGATTTCTGGTTTACAGGCGCGTTAAATGAAATGCGTAGTTAAAGCGACCGCACCCAACGCATTAACGGCGTCTGAAGTGCGACGGCAACCCATAAAATCTACAGGAACCATAAAATATAATTACCGCCACAGCAGGGGAGGCCAGTAGGAGACATTTCCGCAGCGCCGTTACTTGCCATGTAAATAACCCGTTCTGCGCGTCCCATAAAAAACGCGTTACATCCAGCTATCGGCAGCCGGATAATTGTGAGCCGCTCGTTACCTGACGTGCCGCTGTTTTATGCTGCGATTATCGCAATTTCAGCGAAAAATCACATTCTCGGCCCTGGTTTTATGGGCGGAAATTGATGTGATTTTATGCAGATTGCCGCCTGAGTGATGAGAGAAATAAAAGGCGGATTACGCCGATAAGTAATCTGTACTGTTAACGGCAAAACATAATTTCATACAGGAGAAATGAGCGAATCGCCGATCGCCTACTTAGGAAAGCCACCGCTGCGAGCGTTACGAGGAGCACTCCCCACGCCGTTAGACTAAGTGCCTCGTACTGTTCACCGCCATATAAAGGTAGATCTGTGTGGGAAGGAACTCCGGAGTTCCGGAATAAAAAGGTATAAAAAGAATTCTTCTATAAGCTCTATAGAGGGACATCCAACCAATATGGATTATTGGCCTTTTTTTATCTGCTGGGGAATATATAGCAGTGACATTTCTTCCTATGGGAGAATATTCTAGACTATAGATTGTAAGCTCTTGCGGTCGGAGATCAGTATTTCCTCTTATGAGGTCAGGTGTAGTGCATTCTATATAGACTAGACACATCTACACACTCCAACTGAAACATTGTAAAACCTTTGGCTGCTATTGGTTACTTCTGCATCTTTTATACTGTATGTGATTGGTTACCGTATATACACTCGAGTATAAGCCGACCTGAATATAAGCCGAGGCCCTAATTTTACCACAAAAAAAGGGGAAAATTTATTGACTCGAGTATAAGCCTAGGGTGAGAATGCAGCAGCTACTGTAAGCAGGAAAAGAGGGTCAACAATGCCCATTAGCGCGCCTCACTGTGCCCATTAGCGCGCCTCACTGTGCCCATTAGCGCGCCTCACTGTGCCCATTTGCACGCCTCACTGTGCCCATTTGCGCGCCTCACTGTGCCCATTTGCGCGCCTCAAAAGCCGAGGCCCTAATTTTACCACAAAAAAAATGGGAAAACGTATTGACTCGAGTATAAGCCAAGGGTGAGAATGCAGCAGCTACTGTAAGTAGGAAAAGAGGGTCAACAATGCCCATTTGAGCGCCACACTGTGCCCATTTGAGCGCCACACTGTGCCCATTTGAGCGCCACACTGTGCCCATTTGAGCGCCACACTGTGCTCATTTGCAACCACACTGTGCCCATTTGCAGCCACACTGTGCCCATTTGCAGCCACACTGTGCCCATTTGCGCGCCTCACTGTGCCCATTTGCGCGCCTCACTGTGCCCGAGTCAGTGTACCCGTATTCTTGACAGGCTGCGGGCGTCCATTTTTCAAAAGTCGCAGCTTCCTCCTGATCCCGTTCCGTGATAGGCGTTTGACACTGTGTTCCGCTACCGCCCATCACGGAGGTCCTCTCATCCTCTGACTTTCCCAGCAGACACTGTGTTCAGTGTTCCGCCAATCACGGACCGTCTTTCATCCTCGGACAAGAAGACGTCCGTGATTGGCGGAACACTGAACACAGTGTCTGCTGGGAAAGTCCGAGGATGAGAAGACCTCCGTGATGGGCGGTAGCGGAACACAGTGTCAAACGCCTATCACGGAACGGGACCAGGAGGAAGCCGCGACTTTTGAAAAATGGACGCCCGCAGTCCTTCAGGTACACTGACCCGAGTATAAGCCGAGGGGGGCTATTTTCAGCCCTAAATAAAGGGCTGAAAAACTCGGCTTATACTCGAGTATATAGGGTACATTTTATACAAGCAGTATAAATGTCAACAGTTTATCCCACCTGTATTGGTGTCTATGGTGTTCCCACTCCCCTTGGGGTGTCTCTCTCTTCTCCCCCTCCCCACCATCTGTTACATTACCCGCTATGTAAACAAGGCAGATTGTCGTTCTGTCAGAGGGGGAATGTACTAATCCTGTGTTTCCTCCAAGCAGGAACACAGATCTTTGCCTTCCCCTAGGCAAAGCACCTCCCCCACAATTGGCAAGCACAACTTAGGCATACATTTATCCCTTTGATACTAACCCCCTTCCCTGCCAGTGTCATTAGTACAGTGACAGTGCATATTTTTTTAACACTGAGTATTCGTGTCACTGGTCCCCAAAAAGTGTAAGTTAGTGTCAATGCCCGATTAGTCCACCGCAATATCGCGGTCCCACTATAAGTTGCTGATCGATGCCATAACTAGTAAAAAAAAAAAATATATCCCATAGTTTGTAGACCCTATAACTTTTGCACAAACCAATCAATATACAGTGAAACCTCGGATTGCAAGTAACGCAGTTAATGAGCGTTTCGCAATACGAGCACCGTTTTAAAAAAAATCCTGACTCGGTTTGCGAGTGTTGTCTAGCAAAACGAGCAGGATTCAAGCCACAGTGGTGTGCAGTACCGCGTTTGGCCTGAGTTGTGGGGGCGCCGGAGCCGAGCCGATCGAAGCTGTTCAGGAATGCTCAGAAAAACTCAGTTCTCTAGCCTTTTTGAGGTTTTCCGAGTTCAGCCAAGCTGTCCCCGGGCCTTTCCGAGTGTTTCTGAGGCTCTCTGGCGCCCCCCACCCCTGGCCACATGCGGTATTACATGCCATTGAAGTCAATGCGGAACAAATTATTTTAGTTTCCATTGACTTCTATGGGGAAACTCGCTTTGATATGCGAGTGCTTTGGATTACGAGCATTCTCCTGGAACGGATTATGCTCATAATCCAAGGTTCCATGCTTACTGGGATTTTTTTTTTTTTATACCAAAAACATTTAGCAGAATACATATTGGGCTAAATTTAGAAAGAAATTTCCTTTTTTACATTTTTTTTTTTTTTTAAATTGTCTGTCTTTTTTTGTTTATAGCGCAAAAAATAAAAAACAGAGGTGATCAAATACAATCCAAAGAAAACCATTTGTAGGGAAAAAAAAAGGATATCAATTTTATTTGGGTACAGCGTCGCACGACCACGCAATTGTCAGTTAAAATAACCCCCGATGACGTCAGTTATGACGAAACTAGTAGGGTGAGGCTTATGCCAAGTTACACCACGCTAGTTTTGTATGAGATCTGCAGATTGTTTTATCCAGGAATATTTTATTCATGTTTGGCTGGACTTGTGGAATTTCAATAAACCATCACGGTTTTATACTATGTGGCGATCTTTTCCTCTTTTTTCACTCCTTACCTGTGAACGAGAGAGAGAGATGTATGGGAAATTTTAAGCTTCTCCTATAAGCAAATAATTTCCTTGCGCTTAAAAGAATCAAATATTTCTCTCTTTTGTAATGTCGGGAAAAGCGCGCTGGTTTATCTCCAAGTAACACAGACACAGATGCTGGTATCACGTTGAGCTTAGCAGAATCCTCCCTAGGATGGGCAGCTCAGTTTATTTATACTGTCAACATGAATAACAAAAAGGAAGGTGGTGGCTTCAGAATCAGCCAGACATTTGTATTCTTTCAAAAGAACCAATCACACACATGCAGGGCCGCCATCAGGAATTTTGGGGCCCCTTACACAGCTTCAGGCATGGGCCCCCTGGAGCAGAGGAGAACCGTGCTGCCGCCGCGTATTGAGAAGCGGGGGGGGGGGTGCTGTCGCCGCAAATTGTTGAGGTCGGGGGGGCTTTGGGTTCTGACGAACACAAAAAACAACAAAATAACGGTTGCCATCCGGGCCCTGGGGACCTCCGGGCCTCTGGGGACTTCTGGGCCCCTTACAAAAAAAATAAATAAATAAAAAAAATGTATAAAAATAAATAATTATAAAAAATAAATAAAAAAAAAGGGGGATTGACATTCGGGGGCCCTGGGGAACTCCGGGCCGCTTACAAAAAAAAGAAAAAAAGAAAAAGGGGGGCCATCCAGGCCCCTTACAGGTGTACTGCCTGTACCCCCCTGATGGCGGCCCTGCACACATGTATATATTCAAATAGAATACCAGTAGTGACCTGTGCAGATGGTCGTGTGCAGAGCCATGGGGCTCCTTTAACACTTAAAGTTTTTAGTTTTTAGTTTTTTTTATGTCAAAGGCTCCAGATCATGCAACCACTGTGATTGGCTGTCCGCCCGGCTCCCAATTGTATAGCCTCGTTCATACAAGCATACCTAGATGCACACCCAAGCGAAGGGCTGTCTTTGCCCACACAGCACACACAGGTGTTCCATGCATCTGGTCCAGTTCATGTCTACTGGGATGTAGTGGCTCCACAGAAACAGCTGCTAGTTCCACTCGAATGAGAATTGAAATTAAAGCGCCGCACCACTGCTAAGAGATCTAGATATGACTACTCCAATAAAAGTCAGGGGTACAATCCAAAAAAGTATCCAAAACCTTTCTGGGGTCTAAGAGCAAGAAGTGAACTGGACCTACAATGGTATTTTTTACAATGTGAAATATAAAGGCTTTTTGAGCAGCTTTTTCGGCAGGGGGTGCTTCTTGGACCCTCAAAATGCGTTGGCTACTTTTTGACTTTTAATGGAGTAAAGTTGTATCTGGGCCTCTTGGGCGCTGTGTGGTGCATCAATTTCAATTCTCATTCCATTATACTACAAGCCAAAGAGAAAGTGGAGACTCTCTGGGGGTGTAGAAGCCGCCTGCCCAGGAACCAGATCATTTATACCAACATCAATACCTATATATTAAGACAGAGGTCTCCAAACTGCGGCCCACGGGCCGAATGTGGCCCTTTGCTTGCCTTTATCCGGCCCTCAGGGCACTATTCCTCCCACTGACACCATCAATAGGACACTACTCCTCCCACTGACACCATCAATAGGACATTACTCCTCCCACTGACACCATCAATAGGACACTACTCCTCCCACTGACACCATCAATAGGGGACTACTCCTCCCACTGACACCATCAATAGGGGACTACTCCTCCCACTGACACCATCAATAGGGGACTACTCCTCCCACTGACACTATCAATAGGGCACTACTCCTCCCACTGACACCATCAATAGGACACTACTCCTCCCACTGACACCATCAATAGGACACTACTCCTCCCACTGACACCATCAATAGGACACTACTCCTCCCACTGACACCATCAATAGGACACTACTCCTCCCACTGACACCATCAATAGGACACTACTCCTCCCACTGACACCATCAATAGGACACTACTCCTCCCACTGACACCATCAATAGGACACTACTCCTCCCACTGACACCATCAATAGGGGACTACTCCTCCCACTGACACCATCAATAGGACACTACTCCTCCCACTGACACCATCAATAGGACACTACTCCTCCCACTGACACCATCAATAGGGGACTACTCCTCCCACTGAAACCATCAATAGGGGACTACTCCTCCCACTGACACCATCAATAGGACACTACTCCTCCCACTGACACCATCAATAGGACACTACTCCTCCCACTGACACCATCAATAGGGGACTACTCCTCCCACTGAAACCATCAATAGGGGACTACTCCTCCCACTGACACCATCAATAGGGCACTACTCCTCACACTGACACCATCAATAGGGGACTACTCCTCCCACTGACACCATCAATAGGGGACTACTCCTCCCACTGACACCATCAATAGGGGACTACTCCTCCCACTGACACCATCAATAGGGGACTACTCCTCCCACTGACACCATCAATAGGGCACTATTCCTCCCACTGACACCATCAATAGGACACTATTCCTCCCACTGACACCATCAATAGGGCACTACTCCTCCCACTGACACCATCAATAGGGGACTACTCCTCCCACTGACACCATCAATAGGGGACTACTCCTCCCACTGACACCATCAATAGGGCACTATTCCTCCCACTGACACCATCAATAGGGCACTACTCCTCCCACTGACACCATCAATAGGGCACTACTCCTCACACTGACACCATCAATAGGGGACTACTCCTCCCACTGACACCATCAATAGGGGACTACTCCTCCCACTGACACCATCAATAGGGGACTACTCCTCCCACTGACACCATCAATAGGGGACTACTCAATACCGGTGCATTCCCGTGTGGTAGCCAAAAGAGGTGTATGGATAGATATGCCCATGTGAATGAGGTCTATAAGTGACCGCGAGATGCTTTAGACAACTTTGTCACAGTGCTGGGGGCACATAGTGAACATGTTCCCCATACGAAACAGAACTGCTGGCTGTGTGCATAAACGTGACAGCACAGCATTACAGCCAGCGGCGGCTGGTGCTCCATTTATTGGGGGGCGGCAAACAACCCTGAAATGTCAGTATTGGGTGGAGTGACGGAAACAGATGTGTCGAGTGGCGTGTCCTTTAACATCCGACATGGGCTCAAGACTTACATGTGCTGGGAGGAGTTGGAGAACATCTGGGAATACTGGGGGGCGGCATCTTCGGGGCCATGGGGGGCCGGGTGGCTCAGCACCATGAGCACCGGCCGGTGAGGATACATCTTCTTTGAGGTGCGGAAGAAGCTCATGCTGTTGTTGGTGATGAGGTCCGTCAGGTAATCCTGTTGGGGAGAACAACGGCAGATCATAAGTCTGAAGCCTTTGACTGTTTCCTGAACTCTGTTGACACGTTCACCTCACTACCACATAGGAGTTCAGAGAGGTCACCTCAGTCTGGCTGCATCTACAAAACTCAAAGTAATATGTCAGTGTAACTCTTCCAGGTATTTATTACAGGGAAAAAAACACTACTCCCCTTGCATTGGCAGCCGGTGTTTTATTTGGGGGGGGGGGGGCAGCAAATAACCCCCCCTTCCCCGTTAGTCGTGGCATCTCAGCACCCCCCCCCCTCATCTTGCTACACCCAGCTACAGCTTGAATTTCCGACTCATCATAGCAACAAAGTGAGCAGATATGGATAGTGGATATACAGTGGATATAAAAAGTCTACAGCGACAATTTTAAAAAAAAAAACAATATTTTTAACTTTTTGCTATAATAAATATCCCCCAAAAAATATATTAAAAAAAACGTTTTTTTCCCTCAGTTTAGGCCGATGCGTATTCTTCTACATATTTTTGGAAAAAATAAATAAAAATCGCAATCGCCAATTATTGATTCGTTTGCGCAAAAGTTATTTAGCATCTCCCTGCTCTATACCTCCGTGAGACGATTGCGGGGATCTCCACGGCGATCAGGGCAGCGGGACCCGCGGTCCGACTCATGGGGAAGGCGGCAGGGTCGCGAGCGTGCGGCCGGCAGCGCGCGCGACCACACGTCAGGCATTTACAGGGCCACGTACAGGTACGTGATTATGCCTGTCCGTGCCATTCTGCTAACGTACATCTACAGTGCGCGGTCCTTAAGCGGTTAATTTTGAAAGCCTGCAGTCAAAGTGGCGACGGCCATCTTGGTACACCCTACACTGCTCAGCGCCAAACTTCTAGTCGTATTAGTGCCGGTGGACATTTCACCTCACTTGGTTGCAGTGTTCTGTCAGATTAGAAAACCTGTCAGATCAGCTTACGGCTATAATGAGTCTGAGATTCAAGACGTAACTGGGTGTAGCAAGAGGTCCGCTGCCGCCTTCTGACTGCAGGTGTTCTGTCAGATTGGCAAACCTGCTAGCGGTGGAACGCATGCGCAGTAAGTATTTTTGCCAAGTCAGCTGACGGAACGTCACTTCCATTGGCTGACCTGACAGGTTTGCTAAGCTGACAGAATGCCGGTGTTCCGTCAGAATAGCGAACCCATCAGAAAATGTAACGGAAGTGGGATTTGGTCATCTGCGCATGCATTCCACAGCTACCAGCTTTGCTAATCTAACAGGACACCTGCACTCAGAAGGCGGAAGCGGACATCTTACTACACCCAGCTACGTCTTGAATTTTACAGTCATTTTAGCAATAAAGTGAGGATATATAAATATAGCATATTGACATGTGTGATGCCGTTTTGGACGTTTAAAGCATTTGTTAACCCTAGAAAAAAAATAATAATAATATTGATCCTGTTTCTTTAAAGCATGTTATACAGCACAGTGCTTGTGCTGTGTAATGCGGCCCCTTGTATCACCTGTAATACCTGGTTGATCCTGCCAGTTTCTGCCCTCCCCTATGTAAACTGGACAACGGTTCATCATGGCTGCTAAGCCCCTGACACCGTGGTCAGTTTACGTGACTCCGTCATCCACAGCCTGCTATCTGCAGCTCTCCCCTTTGCTCCTGTGTCCTCCTCCTCCCTGTTCGTCAGCTCTGAGTGTGAGCCGCCCCTCCCCTTCTAGCACCATTCAGAGCAGCTCGCACATTACTGCTCCCAATCACTACCAGCCCCTCTGCTAGGATTACTTGATGTATAAACGGTTTGCCAATTTAATTTTTTTTTGTTATGAACATTGTTTTTCTTATCCCCGATCAGCGGTCATGTGATCGCCCCGCGCTGTATTACAGAGGGAGGGGTTGAGCTCTCCCTCTGACGTCTGCCGGGCGGTCACGTGATCTCCCTCTGTAATACAAACATCGGAGGAAGACCGTGCCAGGGAATCACGTGACCGCCCGCCAGACGTCAGAGGGAGAGCTCAGCCCCTCCCTCTGTAATACATACAGTGGAGAAAGACAGCACTGGGCGGTCACATGACCGCTGATAAGAAAGACTGTATTTAACAAGAATTTTAGAAAATGGCAAACAGTATATACATCATGTAATCCTAGCAGAGGGGCTAGCCATGGCTGTGTGCAGAGCCTTAACAAACACTTTAATTTTGAAAGCCTAAATGTTTAGCGCTGAGCAGTGCGGGGTGTACCAACATGGCCTCCGCCACCTTCCTACTGCTGGGTGTACCAACATGGCCTTCTCCACCTTCCTACTGCTGGGTGTACCAACATGGCCTCCGCCACCTTCCTACTGCTGGGTGCACCAACATGGCCTCCGCCACCTTCCTACTGCTGGGTGCACCAACATGGCCTCCGCCACCTTCCTACTGCTGGGTACACCAACATGGCCTCCGTCACCTTCCTACTGCTGGGTGTACCAACATGGCCTCCGCCACCTTCCTACGGCTGGGTGTACCAACATGGCCTCCGCCACCTTCCTACTGCTGGGTGTACCAACATGGCCTCCGCCACCTTCCTACTGCTGGGTGTACCAACATGGCCTCCGCCACCTTCCTACTGCTGGGTGTACCAACATGGCCTCCGCCACCTTCCTACTGCTGGCGTCCAAGCTTCTTTCAAAATGTAACATGAAAACAGCATCACAGATGTCAATATACTATATTTATCTATATACGCTCACTTTATTGCAAAATTTACTATGAAATTCAAGACGTAGCTGGGTGTAGCAAAATGTCCGCTGCCGCCTTCTTCTGACTGCAGGTGTTTTGTCAGATTAGCAAACCTGGTAGCAGGGGAACGCATGCGCAGCTGACGGGCAGGGCCGCCATCAGGGGGTACAGGCAGTACACCTGTAAGGGGCCTGGATGGCAACCCCCCTTTTTTTTTATTCATTATTTTATTTTTTATTTTTTTTGTAAGAGGCCCAGAGGTCCCCATGGCCCCAGATGGCAACCCCCGTTTTTTATAAAAAACATTTATTTATTATTATTTTTTTGTAAGGGGCCCAGAGGTCCCTAGAGGCCCGGAGGTCCCCGGATGGCAACCCCCTTTTTTTCTTTATTATTTTTTTTTTTGTAAGGGCCCCAGAGGTCCAGAGGTCCCAGGGTCCCGGATGGCAACACCCCCCTTTTTTTCGTGGCGGCAGCACCCCCCACCCCCGCTTCTAAATTTGCGTCAGCCCCCCCCCCTGCTTAATTTGCGGCGGCAGCACCCCCCAACCCAGGTTCTCCTCTGCTCCAGGAGGCCCACGCCTGAAGCTGTGTAAGGGGCCCCAAAATTCCTGATGGCGGCCCTGCTGACGGGTCGCTGATTCTGACGGAACACTGCCTCAGAAATGGCAACGTCACGTTGCAGCCTCTCACCTTCTAAGAGTTTCAATGTTGCAACCTCTCACTTTTGATTTGCTACAAAATTACAATGTTGCAGTCTGATCACTGGGGGAGGAGAGACAGAGGAAATGCTTCCTCCTGCCTGCAGCAGACTGACTGCATCATCTCAGCCCAGGCAAAGTCACCGACTGGAGCTCAGGGGTGACTTCTTATTGAAGGGGAGCTTGTCTGAAAAATATTACTGTATATTGTGATGTCAGAAATGTATTCATGAAGATTGAACAGGTCCACTTTAAGGTGGAACGGGTGTAATTTCTGAACGTTTCCTGGTGAGAATTAGCCGCCCGCACTCTATACATGAAATACGCAGCACAGAAGGGTGTTCGTGCGCTCGGCCTTGTTTTGCAAGAGAAGCTTAGCCGAGGGTGAGGGGGGGGGTAACATTTTCCCGGAGGGAGCGATCGTTCACGTGTTAAATAAGAGCCGGGACCTTTCAGGCGAAGTCAGCTAATCAATAGCATTTAATTATTTTATCTTCACCTGACATAAGTGTGAGAGGAGCGGACAGGGGATTGCAGCGATCAGACACAGAATTCCGCCGCTCGCCCTCCCCGAATATCTGGAAATGATCTGAGACAACCGCTGTGTACAGCACAGAAAAGAAAGAAAAGAGGCTCCTTTCAGCGTCTGATGTGAAAAACACGGGCGATCGATATCGGCTTCTGCTCAGAGTAGGGGAGTAATTAGGAGAGTGTGTTATAGACGCGCCAGCGGACAAGCAATGCTCTCACCATAACCTGGGAAACTTCAAGAGCCGGTCATGGTAATGGGAAGCGTCGCCCAGAAAAAGAAGTTGTGTGGCAGTTCTCAATAACCCCTTTATGACCACCTAATATGCACGTGTGTCGCTGGGCGGCCAATGTTTCTGTGCGGGGAGAACTTTTTAAAGGGACGCCAGAGTGGGATAAAAGGGGTTCAAGACACCGGGGTGGGATAAAAGGGGTTCAAGACACCGGGGTGGGATAAAAGGGGTTCAAGACACCGGGGTGGCATAAAAGGGGTTCAAGACACCGGGGTGGCATAAAAGGGGTTCAAGACACCGGGGTGGCATAAAAGGGGTTCAAGACACCGGGGTGGCATAAAAGGGGTTCAAGACACCGGGGTGGGATAAAAAGGGGTTCAAGACACCGGGGTGGGATAAAAAGGGGTTCAAGACACCGGGGTGGGATAAAAAGGGGTTCGGGACACCAGAGTGGGACAAAAAGGGGTTCGGGACACCAGAGTGGGACAAAAAGGGGGTCGGGACACCAGAGTGGGACAAAAAGGGGGTCGGGACACCAGAGTGGGACAAAAAGGGGGTCGGGACACCAGAGTGGGACAAAAAGGGGGTCGGGACACCAGAGTGGGACAAAAAGGGGGTCGGGACACCAGAGTGGGACAAAAAGGGGGTCGGGACACCAGAGTGGGACAAAAAGGGGGTCGGGACACCAGAGTGGGATAAAAAGGGGTTCGGGACACCAGAGTGGGATAAAAAGGGGTTCGGGACACCAGAGTGGGATAAAAAGGGGTTCGGGACACCAGAGTGGGATAAAAAGGGGGTCGGGACACCAGAGTGGGACAAAAAGGGGGTCGGGACACCAGAGTGGGACAAAAAGGGGGTCGGGACACCAGAGTGGGACAAAAAGGGGGTCGGGACACCAGAGTGGGACAAAAAGGGGGTCGGGACACCAGAGTGGGACAAAAAGGGGGTCGGGACACCAGAGTGGGACAAAAAGGGGGTCGGGACACCAGAGTGGGACAAAAAGGGGGTCGGGACACCAGAGTGGGACAAAAAGGGGGTCGGGACACCAGAGTGGGACAAAAAGGGGGTCGGGACACCAGAGTGGGACAAAAAGGGGGTCGGGACACCAGAGTGGGACAAAAAGGGGGTCGGGACACCAGAGTGGGACAAAAAGGGGGTCGGGACACCAGAGTGGGACAAAAAGGGGGTCGGGACACCAGAGTGGGACAAAAAGGGGGTCGGGACACCAGAGTGGGACAAAAAGGGGGTCGGGACACCAGAGTGGGACAAAAAGGGGGTCGGGACACCAGAGTGGGACAAAAAGGGGGTCGGGACACCAGAGTGGGACAAAAAGGGGGTCGGGACACCAGAGTGGGACAAAAAGGGGGTCGGGACACCAGAGTGGGACAAAAAGGGGGTCGGGACACCAGAGTGGGACAAAAAGGGGGTCGGGACACCAGAGTGGGACAAAAAGGGGGTCGGGACACCAGAGTGGGACAAAAAGGGGGTCGGGACACCAGAGTGGGACAAAAAGGGGGTCGGGACACCAGAGTGGGACAAAAAGGGGGTCGGGACACCAGAGTGGGACAAAAAGGGGGTCGGGACACCAGAGTGGGACAAAAAGGGGGTCGGGACACCAGAGTGGGACAAAAAGGGGGTCGGGACACCAGAGTGGGACAAAAAGGGGGTCGGGACACCAGAGTGGGACAAAAAGGGGGTCGGGACACCAGAGTGGGACAAAAAGGGGGTCGGGACACCAGAGTGGGACAAAAAGGGGGTCGGGACACCAGAGTGGGACAAAAAGGGGGTCGGGACACCAGAGTGGGACAAAAAGGGGGTCGGGACACCAGAGTGGGACAAAAAGGGGGTCGGGACACCAGAGTGGGACAAAAAGGGGGTCGGGACACCAGAGTGGGATAAATGGCAAGGGTGCTGGACGGTTTACTGTTGCCGGCTGGAGCAATGATTTAGTTGCCATTATTAATACAATGTTACAAATCTATATACAATGACAGACATAGTAACAAGTAAAGTGAGTGGGAAGGCTCCTCCCATCCCTCCTACACCTATGAATGACTGGCCCAGACTGCACACAGTGGTGACCTCACACCAGATGGCACGGTGTCACGCTTTCCACTGGGCCGTGGCGCGGGGGCCACCGGGTGAAGAATTTGGCTCACCTTGCTGTAGTCCGCCCCGTGCTTCTCCTTGACTCCGTTGCGGCACAGCGTGTAGTTGTAAAAACGAGAGTTCTTCACCAGGCCGACCCACTCCTTCCAGCCCGGCGGCACGTACGAGCCGTTGTATTCATTCAGGTATTTGCCAAAGAAAGCTGGAAGACAGGAGAGGGAAAACATGAGCTCAGGGGGGGGCGGGGGCACCGCCAACAGGCGAGGATTGTCCTCCGCATCAGTGTGTGTGGCTGTCCCAACAGCAGGGGATTCTGGGAAAAGCTCTGTAAAATGGGGCTCATTGATGGTCAGGGGCCACACAACGTACAATCTGATTGTATCATCTTCTTTCAGAGGACCATATGCTGTACAATCTGACTATACAATCTCATTTAGATCTACTATGTATTGTAGAATTTCATCTGACTGAATTGGATTCTTCAGGCTTGTCCTCATGGGACAGTTCTGGTAAATCTAAAAAGGACCAAACACCAAATATCCGATTGTACAATCTCCTTTAGATCTACCATCAACTATGTAGAGCAGGGGTGTCAAACTAAATTTCATCGTGGGCCGCATCAGCATTATGATTGCTCTCAAAAGGGCCGGTTGTATCTGTAAGATTAGATGTCCAGCACATCCCCTCCCCTTACATTAGATGTTAAGAGCCCCCCCACCATCAGAAGTTGAGTCCCCCACTCTCCCTTACGTCACAGTGCACCCCCCTTACTGCTGATACTGCTGCTGGGAAGAAGCTGGATGCATTGCTTGAAAGCAGAAAGTACAGGGTCTGGAGGAGGACCAGAAGAGGACTGGAGCTCTCCTGCAGTTGCAGGAGAGATGCGAGGGCCACATGAAATGGCCTGTAGGGCCGGATTCGGCCCGCGGGCCTTGTGTTTGACACCTGTGATGTAGAGTAAAGGCCTGACTGATTCAATGCAATGTAATGTAATGCATTCATCACTGGGGGGTAAGTGAATACGCATGCCGGAACCCCCATTCTCTGAGGACCAGAGGGAATCCACTCATCTCTTAGTGGAGCTCTAAGTTACATTACAGGTCACAGTGAGGAGGGGAGACCTCCGATGTGCGAGAGAGAAGGGGGGCGACCTCCGATGTGCAAGAGAGAAGGGGGGGGGGAGACCTCCGATGTGCAAGAGAGAAGGGGGGGGGAGACCTCCGATGTGCAAGAGAGAAGGGGGGGGAGACCTCCGATGTGCAAGAGAGAAGGGAGGGAGACCTCCGATGTGCAAGAGAGAAGGGGGGGAGACCTCCGATGTGCAAGAGAGAAGGGGGGGAGACCTCCGATGTGCAAGAGAGAAGGGGGGGAGACCTCCGATGTGCAAGAGAGAAGGGGGGGAGACCTCCGATGTGCAAGAGAGAAGGGGGGGACCTCCGATGTGCAAGAGAGAAGGGGGGGGACCTCCGATGTGCAAGAGAGAAGGGGGGGAGACCTCCGATGTGCAAGAGAGAAGGGGGGGAGACCTCCGATGTGCAAGAGAGAAGGGGGGGGAGACCTCCGATGTGCAAGAGAGAAGGGGGGGGAGACCTCCGATGTGCAAGAGAGAAGGGGGGGGGAGACCTCCGATGTGCAAGAGAGAAGGGGGGGGGAGACCTCCGATGTGCAAGAGAGAAGGGGGGGAGACCTCCGATGTGCAAGAGAGAAGGGGGGGAGACCTCCGATGTGCAAGAGAGAAGGGGGGGAGACCTCCGATGTGCAAGAGAGAAGGGGGGAGACCTCCGATGTGCAAGAGAGAAGGGGGGGAGACCTCCGATGTGCAAGAGAGAAGGGGGGGAGACCTCCGATGTGCAAGAGAGAAGGGGGGGGACCTCCGATGTGCAAGAGAGAAGGGGGGGGACCTCCGATGTGCAAGAGAGAAGGGGGGGACCTCCGATGTGCAAGAGAGAAGGGGGGGACCTCTGATGTGCAAGAGAGAAGGGGGGGGAGACCTCCGATGTGCAAGAGAGAAGGGGGGGAGACCCCTGATGTGAAGGGGGGGAGACCACTGATGTGAAGAGGGGGGAGACCCCTGATGTGAATAGGGGGGAGACCCCTGATGTGAATAGGGGGGAGACCCCTGATGTGAAGAGGGGGGGGAGACCCCTGATGTGAGGGGGGGAGACCCCTGATGTGAGGGGGGGGAGACCCCTGATGTGAGGGGGGGGGACCCCTGATGTGAGGGGGGGAGACCCCTGATGTGAGGGGGGGGAGACCCCTGATGTGAGGGGGGGGAGACCCCTGATGTGAGGGGGGGAGACCCCTGATGTGAGGGGGGGGAGACCCCTGATGTGAGGGGGGGGAGACCTCTGATGTGAGGGGGGGAGACCCCTGATGTGAGGGGGGGGGAGACCCCTGATGTGAGGGGGGGGAGAGACAACTGACGTGAGGGGGGGGAGACAACTGACGTGAGGGGGGGGGAGACAACTGACGTGAGGGGGGGGGGAGACAACTGACGTGAGGGGGGGGGAGACAACTGACGTGAGGGGGGGGGAGACAACTGACGTGAGGGGGGGGGGAGACAACTGACGTGAGGGGGGGAGACAACTGACGTGAGGGGGGGGGAGGCAACTGACGTGAGGGGGGGGAGACAACTGACGTGAGGGGGGGGAGACAACCGACGTAGGGGGGGGAGACAACCGACGTAGGGGGGGGAGACAACCGACGTAGGGGGGGGAGACAACCGACGTGAGGGGGGGAGACAACCGACGTGAGGGGGGGGGAGACAACCGACGTGAGGGGGGGAGACAACTGACGTGAGGGGGGGGAGACAACTGACGTGAGGGGGGGGAGACAACTGACGTGAGGGGGGGGGAGACAACTGACGTGAGGGGGGGGGGAGACAACTGACGTGAGGGGGGGGAGACAACTGACGTGAGGGGGGGGAGACAACTGACGTGAGGGGGGGGAGACAACTGACGTGAGGGGGGGACCCCTGATGTGAGGGGGGAGGAGACCCCAGATGTGAGGGGGGAGGAGACCCCAGATGTGAAGAGGGAGGGGAGACCCCTGATGTGAAGAGGGAGGGGAGACCCCTGATGTGAAGAGGGAGGGGAGACCCCTGATGTGAAGAGGGAGGGGAGACCCCTGATGTGAAGAGGGAGGGGAGACCCCTGATGTGAAGAGGGAGGGGAGACCCCTGATGTGAGGGGGGGAGACCCCTGATGTGAGGGGGGGGAGAAGACCCCTGATGTGAGGGGGGAGAAGACCCCTGATGTGAGGGGGGGAGAAGACCCCTGATGTGAGGGGGGGAGAAGACCCCTGATGTGAGGGGGGGAGAAGACCCCTGATGTGAGGGGGGGGAGACCCCTGATGTGAGGGGGGAGACCCCTGATGTGAGGGGGGAGACCCCTGATGTGAGGGGGGGAGACCCCTGATGTGAGGGGGGAGACCCCTGATGTGAGGGGGGGGGACAACTGGGGGGGAGACAACTGACGTGAGGGGGGGGAGACAACTGACGTGAGGGGGGGGAGACAACTGACGTGAGGGGGGGGAGACAACTGACGTGAGGGGGGGGAGACAACTGACGTGAGGGGGGGGAGACAACTGATGTGAGGGGGGGGACCCCTGATGTGAGGGGGGAGGAGACCCCTGATGTGAGGGGGGAGGAGACCCCTGATGTGAGGGGGGGGCAGCTGATGTGTAGTTATTCCTTGTTCACATTCATTAATTTATAATGGTATTAATTTATAAAACTGGGAAGCAGCCACAGAACCATAAGGCTCCATTCACATCTGAGGAACACTCCTGCGTCACTTTTTTCGCACTTTATTTTTGACGCGTTTTTGGGGCGTCACCTTTCACTTAAATGGGCTGTCCCATGCTCCAAAAACACACCAAAGTAGCTCCTATACGCATTCTCTGGAGCCGACTTTGGCACATTTATGGACAGCGCAATTTTGTGCATTCTTCACGCATTTTTTCACACATGAAAAAGCACACTTTTTTTCTAAAGTGTTTGGGGAGCCATCAAGAGTGCGTGCCACTCAAACGCACGTGCAATTTGAAAACGTGGGCAGAAGACCCTTGTGCGCTTTTCTGGGCGATTCTGTTCTATCAGATTGTAAATGGAGCCATGTGGGTACATGACGGTCCCCGGGCAGACTGGATGAAGAGCACCTTGGAGTCTATGTGTGGGGCTCGCAGTAAATGATCTGGATGTAAAGTAAACACGGGGCCCTTGAAGAGGTCAGGCGCGGTGCTCAGGTTACACCCCGGCCCCCAGAGATGTATGAAGAACACGTATTCTATAGAAATGTTATTAAATATGGATCGGCTTTATTTTCACAGCTCCATCCGAGGAGCTCGGCTCTCCGGGGACAGAGAAGTAATAGAAGAAGGTAATTACTGCCGGCCTTCCGCCTGGGATGGGAGGATGATGGAGGGCCATGAACGTACACACTCTCTTATCGGGTATCCACTCTATATTCTATAAAGTCTATATGCTGTAATATTTAAAAGGTCAACTCCACTAGATTTTAGGTTTTACATAAGATACTAAAACAAATGCCAGATTTCCCTGCAGTAGTTTGTGTCTCTGCCCCTCCCACAATGGGGAGATTTCCCTGCAGTAGTTTGTGTCTCTGCCCCTCCCACAATGGGGAGATTTCCCTGCAGTAGTTTGTGTCTCTGCCCCTCCCACATTGGGGAGATTTCCCTGCAGTAGTTTGTGTCTCTGCCCCTCCCACAATGGGGAGATTTCCCTGCAGTAGTTTGTGTCTCTGCCCCTCCCACATTGGGGAGATTTCCCTGCAGTAGTTTGTGTCTCTGCCCCTCCCACAATGGTGAGATTTCCCTGCAGTAGTTTGTGTCTCTGCCCCTCCCAGAATGGTGAGATTTCCTGCAGTAATTTGTGTCTCTGCCCCTCCCACATTGGGGAGATTTCCCTGCAGTAGTTTGTGTCTCTGCCCCTCCCACAATGGTGAGATTTCCCTGCAGTAGTTTGTGTCTCTGCCCCTCCCACATTGGGGAGATTTCCCTGCAGTAGTTTGTGTCTCTGCCCCTCCCACAATGGGGAGATTTCCCTGCAGTAGTTTGTGTCTCTGCCCCTCCCACATTGGGGAGATTTCCCTGCAGTAGTTTGTGTCTCTGCCCCTCCCACAATGGTGAGATTTCCCTGCAGTAGTTTGTGTCTCTGCCCCTCCCACAATGGTGAGATTTCCCTGCAGTAGTTTGTGTCTCTGCCCCTCCCACAACGGAGAGATTTCCCTGCAGTAGTTTGTGTCTCTGCCCCTCCCACAATGGAGAGATTTCCCTGCAGTAATTTGTATCTCTGCCCCTCCCACAATGATGAGATATCCCTGCGGTAGTTTGTGTCTCTGCCCCTCCCACAATGGGGAGATTTCCCTGCAGTAGTTTGTGTCTCTGCTCCTCCCACAATGGTGAGATTTCCCACCAGCAGTTTGTGTCTCTGCCCCTCCCACAATGGGGAGATTTCCCTGCAGTCGTTTGTGTCTCTGCCCCTCCCACAATGGTGAGATTTCCCACCAGCAGTTTGTGTCTCTGCCCCTCCCACAATGGGGAGATTTCCCTGCAGTAGTTTGTGTTTCTGGATTTCCACTTTAAGGTGGTGCAGGCACAAATTTCCACCTTCCAGTATGGAGACTTTAAGCTCAATTAACCGGGAGATTGTCCAAAAACATTTTAACAAAAAATGGCTTAGAAAGATAATAGCCTCCTCCTGAATACAACGCAGCAGACTCCTCCTGAATACAACGCAGCAGCCTCCTCCTGAATACAACGCAGCAGCCTCCTCCTGAATACAACGCAGCAGCCTCCTCCTGAATACAACGCAGCAGCCTCCTCCTGAATACAACGCAGCAGCCTCCTCCTGATCACAACGCAGCAGCCTCCTCCTGAATACAACGCAGCAGCCTCCTCCTGATCACAACGCAGCAGCCTCCTCCTGAACACAACGCAGCAGCCTCCTCCTGAACACAACGCAGCAGCCTCCTCCTGAACACAACGCAGCAGCCTCCTCCTGAACACAACGCAGCAGCCTCCTCCTGAACACAACGCAGCAGCCTCCTCCTGAACACAACGCAGCAGCCTCCTCCTGAACACAACACAGCAGCCTCCTCCTGAACACAACGCAGCAGCCTCCTCCTGAACACAACGCAGCAGCCTCCTCCTGAACACAACGCAGCAGCCTCCTCCTGAACACAACGCAGCAGCCTTCACCTGAATACAACGCAGCAGCCTCCTGAAAACAATTGTATCTGCAATGTTTATGGGTGGAACCAACAATCTGGGCACAGCTGAAGGTTTCCTGGGGTCCTATGGCTACCTGCGTCATTCTTCCTCGTATGGTATGGTGTATACAGAGCCAGGATGGGCGCTCCGGCCAATCATCATTCACCATGGAGCGTTTCAGCCTCCCTTCCACAAACAAATGTTCTCATGGCAAGTCAGACTCTGGCAGGAAAACCTCTGCGGAGGGCCAAGTACAATGTGGACATTTTCTGTCCCAAACATGAGCTCACCCCATCAGTGACGGTTCAATGCAAACACCCCGCCACACCCCACCAGGCTGCCTGCTGATGGAAGATGGGGGGGGGAGGGAATCTAACCGCATCCTGACAGCGTGCCAAGACCACAGACCGCGTAACGACCAACCCAAGGCGACCGATCTGACAGATGTGAGATCACTTACTACACAAAGGCTGTCAGCGATGTGCCGATCTGCGGACCGGGCCCGTCACCGCTCCATAAATTACACAATAAAACCCCCGGGGTGATCACCTGTGTTTATGTTGGACGGTCTTTACAGTTTAACACCCAACCCTTTACTTCTCTTCTGTAATATATATATATATATATATTTATATGTAGCGGCCTCACCCCCTCTTTCTGGTCTAGGGGTATGTTGTACGTGAGGGTGAGATGCGCTACGGCCCATGTCCTCACCATTGCAGCAGGTGAGGTGAAGGCCAGTACCAAGTATTCTTCTCAGGCCTGTGTGTCTCTCTAAGAACCAAGTCCTGCCGTGCTGGCACTTCCCTTCGCTCCCATTAACCAGAGTTCCACACACCGATAAGGGTCCAACACTTGTTTATTATAGCACACAAATAAACAGTCCTTTGCCAACTGACTGGTTGGGACCCATAAAACAGTTCAATACGGTGGGGTGAGCAGGTCGAGGCACTATCCTAACAATAAACTAAACCACTGTGGTTTCACCAGCGGTTGCTACAGCCATCGGCTAGAGAGATAACTTGAATCTTTGGAGTCTTTACCAGCGACTCTAGAGAACATGAACTGGAGTACCTTCGCTGCGTTGTGGCCCCTGTCAGGGGGAAGATGTCCCTCCAAGGGAGTTACCAGAGGCCCCTCTGTCACCGGGTTGATGCTGCTCCGAGCTCTTCAGAAGGGTAACCTCTCCGGCCTCCTCACCTCAGACATGGGCCCCATCCACCTCAGGGTCCCTCGGACTCATCCGCCCTTGCGGAGCCCAGTCAAAGTCACTGGGCCCCAGGCCTCCGGTGTAGTACCTCACCCCAGGCTTAAGGTGCCCGAGATGGACGCCAACACTGCTCCGACCAGGCCTAGGGCTAGAGAATTAGACCTCGTGGCGAGGGCGTCTCTCCCCTTTATCTCCTCCCGTGACGTCACAGCAGGTTCCCCGCCCCGCTGTACCACCGCCGGAACAAAAAGGGGAGAGCACTGTGGCAGTGATTCTACCTCGACCCGCGGGAACACCGCCACCCCAGGTCAAGGAAAATAGTACACCACCAAAGTCCTCCACGATTTGAATGGTGTAAATCCTCTCATGATTTACACATCCTGGATCATACTACCACCCAGGTGTACCCCCTAAATTTAGACCCCCGCTACATATATACACACACAGTATCTCACACAAGTGAGTATTTTCTTGTATCTTTTCATGTGACAACACTGAAGAAATGACACTTTGCTACAATGTAAAGTAGTGAGTGTACAGCTTGTATTACAGTGTAAATTTTCTGTCCCCTCAAAATAACTCAACACACAGCCATTAATGTCTAAACCGCTGGCAACAAAAGTAGGTACACCCCTAAGTGAAAATGTCCAAATTGGGCCCAAAGTGTCAATATTTTGTGTGGCCGCCATTATTTTCCAGCACTGCCCTAACCCTCTTGGGCATGGAGGTCACCAGAGCTTCACAGGTTGCCACTGGAGTCCTCTTCCCCTCCTTCATGATGACATCACAGAGCTGGTGAATGTTGGAGACCTTGCGCTCCTCCACCTTCCGTTTGAGGAGCCCCACAGATGCTCAATAGGGTTTAGGTCTGGAGACATGCTTGGCCAGTCCATCACCTTTACCCTCAGCTTCTTTAGCAAGGCAGTGGTGGTCTCGGAGGTGTGTTTGGGGTGGTTATGTTGGAATACTACCCTGCGGTCCAGTCTCTGAAGGGAGGGGATCATGCTCTGCTTCAGTATGTCACAGTACATGTTGGCATTCATGGTTCCCTCAATGATCTGTAGCTCCCCAGTGCCGGTGTTCTGCCGAGCTGGTTCCGCCTATCGATATGGTTCCGAGCTCGACTGTGCAGGCGCAATC
Organism: Rana muscosa; assembly: GCA_029206835.1. Classification (NCBI taxonomy): domain Eukaryota; kingdom Metazoa; phylum Chordata; class Amphibia; order Anura; family Ranidae; genus Rana; species Rana muscosa. The sequence continues at coordinate 324,303,541 of CM055128.1, forward strand.
CGAGGCGACGGAATTCTCCGAGCGTGAACAGCTGTTCGGCAGCTGTAAACGCGCTCGCTCCCGATGCTAGGGGAACCAGCTCGACAAGAAAGCGGCGGGGGAGGAGACTGGGACACGCCGCTCTCTAGGGCAGCATTAAACAAGTTGATGGCCGGGTGACACGCCGCTCTGTACAGCAAGGGGCGGATGAGTGAGTGTGCGCTCCCTGCAATGTCAAAAAATACACAGAGCAGCGTGTCACCCGGCCATCAACTTGTTTAATGCCGCCCTAGAGAGCGGCGTGTCCCAGTCTCCGCCCCCCGCCGCTTTCTGCGCGGTGTGTATCCTCAGGAGCGAGCGCGTCTACAGCTGACGAACAGCTGTAGATGTTCGTAGATTTCCGTGTGTTCCGAGTGCGCATGCGCAGTCGAGCTCTGAACCATATCGATAGGGGAACTAGGTCGACAAGACACCGGCAGCACTCATGCAGCCCCAGACCATGACACTCCCACCACCATGCCTGACTGTAGGGAAGACACACTTGTCTTTGTCCTCCTCACCTGGTTGCCGCCACACACGCCTGACACCAAATAAGTTTATCTTGGTCTCATCAGACCACAGGACATGGTTCCAGTAATCCATGTCCTTAGTCGGCTTGTCTTCAGAAAACTGTTAGCGGCTCTTTCTTGTGCATCACCTTTAGAAGAGGCTTCCTTCTGGGATGACAGCCATGCAGACCAGTTTGATGCAGCGTGCGGCGTATGGTCTGAGCCCTGACAGGCTGACCCCTCCCCCACTCCTTCAACCTCTGCAGCAATGCTGGCAGCACTCATACGTCTATTTCCTAAAGACAACCTCTGGATATGACGCTGAGCACGTGACCTCAACTTCTTTGGTGGACCATGGCGAGGCCTGTTCTGAGGGGAACCTGTCCTGTTATACCGCTGTACGGTCTTGGCCACCGTGCTGCAGCTCAGTTTCAGGGTCTTGGCAATCTTATAGCCTCGGCCATCTTTATGTAGGGCGACTATTCTTTTCTTCAGATCCTCAGAGAGTTCTTTCTCATGAGGTGCCATGTTGTACTTCCAGTGACCAGTATGAGAGTGTGAGAGCGATAACGCCAAATTTAGCACACCTGCTCCCCATTCACCCCTGAGACCTTGTAACACTAACGAGTCACATGACACCGGGGAGGGAAAATGGCCAATTGGGCCCAATTTGGACATTTTCACTTAGGGGTGTCCTTCGCTTTTGTTGCCAGCGGTTTAGACATTAATGGCTGTGTGTTGAGTTATTTTGAGGGGACAGCAAATTGACACCGTTATACAAGCTGTACACTCACTACTTTACATTGTAGCCAAGTGTCATTTCTTCAGTGTTGTCACATGAAAAGATAGAAGAAAAGATTTACAGAAATGGGAGGGGTGTACTTACTTTTGTGCGATACTGGCATTTGTGTACAGAGACCCAGTCACCAACTTAAGCACAGAGAAAAATCTGATTTTCAAGGTTTCCTTGCACCATTTTTTTTTTTTGCATGAACTATAATTTTATTCCCCAGCGATGGCAACGCGTCTCTGAAGTTGCTGAAAAATTGGATCGCTCCAGGAAGTAGTAAGAACGAGTCGGCTACAGTCCTAGTAATACATCTTTATTGATATCAGAAAGAAGATCCGCAAGTCACACATTAGAAGGCTGACCCATAAGGATTAAATGGCAGCCTCAGCCTGGGCTCTGACTAGGCCACGCCCCCCTGTTGCACTCCACCTCTCATAGCTTAATCGTGGGGGGGGGGGGGGCAGAGCGAAATGTGTTGGAGGCATGGCCTGGTTAGAGCTGAGGCTGACGTTTATTCCTTCACACAGCTCTGCTTTCTGATGTGTGGCTTCTTTCTAATATCGCTTGGAGCTGCTCCCGGACGAGCCCCCATCCCACCCCAGCACTCATAGCAGTATAGCCTTGGACTCCACCTCTCACCTGAGCAGCACCTACACTTTGCTTTTGGGTCACAAATCTTTATCGGCTACATAATAGATACAGCAATACCATGCCAACGTGTTTCATATATATAAAAAAAAACTCTATGCCTCAATGCTATAAGGCAGAGATATGCAATTAGCGGACCTCCAGCTGTTGCCAAACTACAAGTCCCATCATGCCTCTGCCTCTGGTTGTCATGCTTGATGCTGTCAGAGTCTCGCTATGCCTCATGGGACTTGTAGTTTGGCAACAGCTGGAGGTCCGCTAATTGCATATCCCTGCTATAAGGCTTTTTTTTTACTGAAACGCATATTGTATCAATAAAAATTTGTTGTTATGGATATCATTTTGATATTATTACCAAATCTTTTATTGGAGCGTGCAGGCACCCGAGCCGGAGCACCAGTTCCGGCCACAAGAAGCGGTCTTGTAGTTGAGCATGGTGGGGTTTTTGTTTTTTCCATTGCTCCAGTTAGTATAAAACCCGGGACTGCCCCCTCCCTTCTTGCATGACGTAGCCCCTTCCTCTGGGAGCACCTAAATTACGGTCTGTGCTGGCCCAGCTCCTCTCATCCCTCACCACCCCCTACATAACCTTTTATGTAGCTGCCAGGGAAGAGTAAAGCAGAATACTATTTAGACTATCACTTGAGTGACATGTTTCAGGCCAAGGGGCTGGAGAGAGAATACAGCCTATACCTCGTCTACCAAAAACGTATGTCTGCAATGTGCGATAAAATTAAAATTAGCTTCCTAGTTCCTCTCCACCCTCATCAACATGCCAACTACTTAAAAAAAAAAAATTGGTATTAATGACTTATTTTAGACCTGATGAGGTCATCACTGGGTCCCTGTGCTTCTCCATGCAACACAAGCCGATCATGGCTGGTGGGAGAGTTCTGTACATAGAGCTCTGCACCAATTAAGAGGCCTCAGTCCTGATGCAAGCAGTGGGCAGGCTCTTGGGAGGAGTTACCAAAATATACAAAAAGTGCCTTGATGGGTGGGGCCACTCTGGAGTGGGCGTTGCCAAGCAGGCCGTATTTGCAGCAGGTGATGCCGAGCCTCCAGTATTTTAAGAACTCCAAGCCAATGAATGAAAGGGGGCGGGGCCAGGGACTATGAGCTAGCCGATGACGGAAAAAAAATTGGTTTCGTTTTCGATTCGTTAATCTAGTTATTTAATTTCATTCAACTCGGTTGATCCGTTCAATTCGTATTCGGGATCCGTATTCAGAATTCTATTTGAAATTTTAATTTACAGATTTTTTCGATTTAAAAAACACTCGCAATAGATAACCTTCGAGTTGGTCAAATCGAAAATTTTCGATTTTTTTTTTTTTTTTTCGATTTGAATGCGGCAAAGTGAACAAAAGAAAATGTATCAAATGATTACAATGATCACCTTTGGGCTGAACAAAAACAGAATTATTTTGAAATGGTACTCGAGTTTAGACATGCGCAATTCGTTTAGTTCCGAATTAGTTTACCCGAATTTAGACAAATTCGTTAATATAAAAATTTCCTAATTTTTACAAAAATTCGGAAATCCAAAAAGAAGAATGAAAAGCCGAAAATTCAAAAGAACGAAAACCCAAAAATTAAAAAAATCTGAAATAACTAAGAACTTAACTATTACTAACTACTAAATGATAGGTATTGGAATTTCCTTTCAAAATTTGGCTGCGAGTGAACGCAACGAATACGAATTCATCCGAAGTTACGAATTATCCATAATAACGAATTCTGTATCTAAACAAATGGAATGAAACAAATTAATAATAATAATAATAATAATAATAATAATAATAAAAACGTATTATAATTATTATTTTGTTCCGTTTCATTCGTTTAGAGCCGGAATTCGTTATTATGGATAATTCGTAACTTTGGATAAATTCGTATTCGTTACATTCACTAACACCCAAACTTGAAAGGAAATTCCAATACCTATAATTTAATAGTTGTTGTTATTCGTTATTTCAAATTTTTGGATTTTCGTTCTTTCGAATTGTCCTTCCTTATTTTCGAATTTTCAAAAAATTTTGAATTTCCGAAGAAAACAAAATGAAAACGAAAAACAAATTTTTCGGCAGTGCACAGGTCTACTAGAATTTCAGAAATAGGTCTACAGTTTCGAATTAGAATGGAACGCGATGTAAAATTCGATTCGAATTTCGGAAACGCGGACGAATTTTGTTTGGTTATTCGGAGCATTCGGTAAACTTGGTTTATACTGTAATTCAGGTATTTGGATAGATCCGAATAACGAAAAATTTGTCTGAACATTTACTTGGGAGGGAAAACAAAACGCACACGTCTACTAGCTGATGCCAGACGTCCTCCAGAAAGGAAATGATTTGGGCTCTGACTGACTTGCTGCAGCTTCTAATGCACATGGCAAGAAGCTCACAGTGTGCGGTGAAAACTAGCTGATGCCAGACGTCCTCCAGAAAGGAAATGATTGGGCTCTGACTGACTTGCTGCAGCTTCTAATGCACATGGCAAGAAGCTCACAGTGTGCGGTGAAACCAGGCAAAGCCATTTCAGTCCAGGAGAGGAGGCGGTACACCTGTGCAAGACTGAAAGAGGGGGAGGAGCCGGTACACCTGTGCAAGACTAAATGGGGGGAGGAGCCGGTACACCTGTGCAGGACTGAAGGGGGGAGGAGGCGGTACACCTGTGCAGGACTGAAGGGGGGAGGAGGCGGTACACCTGTGCAGGACTGAAGGGGGGAGGAGGCGGTACACCTGTGCAGGACTGAAGGGGGGAGGAGGCGGTACACCTGTGCAGGACTGAAGGGGGGAGGAGGCGGTACACCTGTGCAGGACTGAAGGGGGGAGGAGGCGGTACACCTGTGCAGGACTGAAGGGGGGAGGAGGCGGTACACCTGTGCAGGACTGAAGGGGGGAGGAGGCGGTACACCTGTGCAGGACTGAAGGGGGGAGGAGGCGGTACACCTGTGCAGGACTGAAGGGGGGAGGAGGCGGTACACCTGTGCAGGACTGAAGGGGGGAGGAGGCGGTACACCTGTGCAGGACTGAAGGGGGGAGGAGGCGGTACACCTGTGCAGGACTGAAGGGGGGAGGAGGCGGTACACCTGTGCAGGACTGAAGGGGGGAGGAGGCGGTACACCTGTGCAGGACTGAAGGGGGGAGGAGGCGGTACACCTGTGCAGGACTGAAGGGGGGAGGAGGCGGTACACCTGTGCAGGACTGAAGGGGGGAGGAGGCGGTACACCTGTGCAGGACTGAAGGGGGGAGGAGGCGGTACACCTGTGCAGGACTGAAGGGGGGAGGAGGCGGTACACCTGTGCAGGACTGAAGGGGGGAGGAGCCGGTACACCTGTGCAGGACTGAAGGGGGGAGGAGCCGGTACACCTGTGCAGGACTGAAGGGGGGAGGAGCCGGTACACCTGTGCAGGACTGAAGGGGGGAGGAGCCGGTACACCTGTGCAGGACTGAAGGGGGGAGGAGCCGGTACACCTGTGCAGGACTGAAGGGGGGAGGAGCCGGTACACCTGTGCAGGACTGAAGGGGGGAGGAGCCGGTACACCTGTGCAGGACTAAAAGGGGGGAGGAGCCGGTACACCTGTGCAGGACTAAAAGGGGGGAGGAGCCGGTACACCTGTGCAGGACTAAAAGGGGGGAGGAGCCGGTACACCTGTGCAGGACTAAAAGGGGGGAGGAGCCGGTACACCTGTGCAGGACTAAAAGGGGGGAGGAGCCGGTACACCTGTGCAGGACTAAAAGGGGGGAGGAGCCGGTACACCTGTGCAGGACTAAAAGGGGGGAGGAGCCGGTACACCTGTGCAGGACTAAAAGGGGGGAGGAGCCGGTACACCTGTGCAGGACTAAAAGGGGGAGGAGCCGGTACACCTGTGCAGGACTAAAAGGGGGGAGGAGCCAGTACACCTGTGCAGGACTACAAGGGGGGAGGAGCCGGTACACCTGTGCAGGACTAAAAGGGGGGAGGAGCCGGTACACCTGTGCAGGACTAAAAGGGGGGAGGAGCCGGTACACCTGTGCAGGACTAAAAGGGGGGAGGAGCCGGTACACCTGTGCAGGACTGAAGGGGGAGGAGCCGGTACACCTGTGCAGGACTGAAGGGGGAGGAGCCGTACACTTGTGCAGGACTGAAGGGGGAGGAGCCGTACACCTGTGCAGGACTGAAGGGGGAGGAGCCGTACACCTGTGCAGGACTGAAGGGGGGAGGAGCCGTACACCTGTGCAGGACTGAAGGGGGGAGGAGCCGGTACACCTGTGCAGGACTGAAGGGGGGGGCGGAGTTTAATATCCCCTTTATTAGGATTAGGAGCGCCCCCTCTCCACACACAGCACATAAATTGCCCAATCAGGATGATGGACCACCGCCATTACACAGCGCGGGCGGCCCGTTACCTTTTTACATAATGACAGATGGTGAAATCCGCCATCAATCAGCCGCAATTGTTGGAAGCCAATTAAAATTATTCCCATAAAAACACTTCCCGTCCCGAGAAGAACATAAAGACAATTAGAGATGCAAATTCTCCGCCATTCGACTTCATTAAAGAGGAACAACAAATCTGTCGGCCATTTGTCAGCGGGCGGACTCCAGACTGCGGAGGGGAACTCCGCTCTGCCCACACTTCCCCCACTCACCAGTTCTGCACAATAATGAATTTGGACTTGCAGGTGGTAAAGCCCGGGGAAAGTTCTTCCATGCAATTGTACAATCTGTATCATTTATAGAAATGGACACAAATGTAAGGCTCCGTTCCCATACATGCAAACTGCATCCGATTCGCATGACATGTGAACCGACCGCCTCCCCCATGGAGCGGCAGTGTGAATTCCCTGCGAATGGAAGGAGTCCTGTGTGTTTTCTGAGCACTGGGTTGCGGTTTAGATGCGAATTCCCGGCTATTGCTTTCTATGGCAGGGGTCTGCAAACTTTCTAACAGGGGGCCAGTTTACTGTCCCTCAGACTTCAGGGGGGTCGGACTGTGGCCATTAAGAGTAGGAAAGGCCCCGACGTCAGTGGGAATAAACTATGTGCCATCCATTGTGTCAGTGGGAGAGATTGTGCCCCATCGTTGGTGTCAGTGGGAGAGATTGTGCCCCATCGTTGGTGTCAGTGGGAGGAACAGCGCCCCATCGTTGGTGTCAGTGGGAGGAACAGCGCCCCATCGTTGGTGTCATTGGGAGGAACAGCGCCCCATCGTTGGTGTCATTGGGAGGAACAGCGCCCCATCGTTGGTGTCATTGGGAGGAACAGCGCCCCATTGTTGGTGTCATTGGGAGGAACAGCGCCCCATCGTTGGTGTCATTGGGAGGAACAGCGCCCCATCGTTGGTGTCATTGGGAGGAACAGCGCCCCATCGTTGGTGTCATTGGGAGGAACAGCGCCCCATCGTTGGTGTCATTGGGAGGAACAGCGCCCCATCGTTGGTGTCATTGGGAGGAACAGCGCCCCATCGTTGGTGTCATTGGGAGGAACAGCGCCCCATCGTTGGTGTCATTGGGAGGAACAGCGCCCCATCGTTGGTGTCATTGGGAGGAACAGCGCCCCATCGTTGGTGTCATTGGGAGGAACAGCGCCCCATCGTTGGTGTCATTGGGAGGAACAGCGCCCCATCGTTGGTGTCATTGGGAGGAATAGTGCCCCATCGTTGGGTCCAATTTTTGGTCCAATTGGGAGGAATTGCGCTCATTCATTGATGTCGGTGGGAGGAGTTGTGCCCCTTCCCTGGTCTCACTGGCCCCATTGTTGGTATTAGTGGATAACCTAGTGGCTGCATCTGGCCCCCGGGTCGCAGTTTGGAGACCCCCGCTCTATGGAAACGCATCAGAATCACACATGGCATCAGTTTTGAACACAGATTCGTTCCAATAAAACATATATTTTTTTTTTAAAGGGGAACCCCACGCCAAAATTCCATACCAGACTCTTATCTGACCATGCAAAAAATTGGGGGGGGGGGGGTAGACGAGCCACCCCCCCCCCTTGAACCATACCAGACCACATCCTGTCTGCCCCCTCCACCCCACCAAAGCACTATGTCCCCATGTTGATGGGGACAGGGGCCGGTTGGCTGTGGGGGGTCTGTGCGCAAGGAGCTTATCAAAATCTGGAAGGGGCCCCCAGATCCCCCCCCCCATGTGAATGAGTATGGGGCACACTGTATCTCTACTCATTCACCATAAAAAGTGTTAAAAAGAAATAAAAATACTTTTTTTAATAAAAGATTTGGTAAAAACGAACAAAAAACAATGTCCCCCCTGTGAAGATCCATCGTCAAGCACGACGTCCGCCGCTGCCACCGCCGACCCGGAAAAAAAAAAAAAAAAGAAGAAGCTCAGCTCCAGCCATCGGACAGGGCGGGGCCACCTGGTGGCTCTGCCCCCTTGCAATGTCATCAACCAGGGCATGCTGGGTCGGTGCCACCAGGTCTGGTATAGATTTGGGGGGAACCCCATGCTGTTTTTGTTTTTTTTTTTTAAGTTTGGCGTGGGGTCCCCTTAAAACCTGTACCAGACTCATAAAGGCCTGGTATGGATTGGGGGGGGGGGGGGGGCGCACATTTTTTTCCCCACAATTTTATTGTCGGCAATGTATTTTTTAACCTTCAGCTGCAGCGGGGAATCCCGCTGACAGCTGCCGACTCATCCGTTAAGGATGCAACAACTGGCGTCCCGGTCCGCTCCCTAACAACCAGCTTTTCGAAACGCGTTGGTCGCTCTGGGCTTTTCCTTGCAGCTCATTTCCATTTCTGTTCCCAATATTGGTGTTTGTTGCGTCTATCCCCCGGTTCATGTTGTTATACATTATCAAGGTGCAATCCATTTTGAATACTTTTTTACCAGCAAACTGCCTGTGGCCCGGGTTTAAAGTCCCAATCTGGGGAGTTCATGTTCTGACTCGATGTATCAGGGATGTGGCCCACAATCAGCTTAAAGTAATTCCTTGCGGTAGAGGGTCTCTTTAAACTAACAACCAGCTAAAGACACCGGTGGCCGCTGGCTCCACAAATTTGCATCTGAACAGATTTTTTGGCATCCCCTGCAACGAAAATTTCATTTTTGGCAAGATACTCCCAAAAGGTAAATCATGTTTAAGGGATGCAGACCCCGCCACTTTCCTCCGAGCCCTGCAGGTGCAGCAGCTGATTGATAATTATAAATTCACTCCCATTCAGTAACAAAATGGGATCTCTTCAGAACAACAAAAAGGTAGGAATCTGCAACAATGTTTGTTATAATCCCTGAAATGTACGTAGACCTCTCCCCCATTGGGGTGTGGTGGGTGTGTGTGTGGGGGGGGGGGGGTTCTCTACAAAAGTGGAGTTACTCTTTAATGATGATTGGTACCTGGGACTTCTCAGTATCTCAGCCCCCCCTCCCCCGCCATTGGCCGCCCCCTCACCTGTGCGGTATCCGGTGTTGTTGAGGTACACGGAGAAGGTGTGAGGCTCATGCTGGGCCTGCCAGGACGGCGAGGAGCAGTTCTCGTTGTTGGTGTAGGTGTTGTGGTTGTGAACGTACTTCCCGGTCAGGATGGAGGAGCGGGAAGGGCAGCACATGGGCGTGGTGACGAAGGCGTTGACAAAGTGCGTCCCGCCCTGCGCCATGATCCGCCTGGTCCGGTTCATCACCTGCATGGAGCCTGCAACGGAAAAAAATAAGAGGTAAATCAGTCCGTGTGAGAGGTCCAACTCCACTTTACTTTACAGTGACCCTTATAATGAATTTCTCTCAATGGTTTCCTACAGATCTGTTACATAGATCTGTGAAACTGTTTTATTATATCTGATCAGGGCCGCCATCAGGGGGGTAACAGGCAGTACACCTGTAAGGGGCCTGGAGGTCCCCAGGGGCCCGGATGGCAACCCCCACTTTTTTTTTGTAAGGGGCCCAGAGGTCCCCAGAGACCCTGATGGCAACCCCCCCTTTTTTGTAAGGGGCCCGGAGGTCCCCAGGGCCCCGGATGGCAACCCCCCTTTTTTTCTATAAATTTTATTTTGTAAGGGGCCCGGGGGGCCCCAGATGGTGACCCCGTTTTTTATTTTTATTTTATAACATTTTTATTTTTAAATTTTATAAAAATGTTTGTAGTTCTTTTTTTTTTTCCTAAGTGGCCCAGAGGTCCCCAGGGCACCGGATGGCAACCCCCCCCCTTTTTTATTTTATTTCAACAGCACCCAAAGTCCCCCCGACGAGCTCAACAATTCGCGGCAGCAGCACCCCCCCACTTCTTAATTTGCGGCAGCCCCCCCCCCCCCCCCGCTTCTCCTCTGCTTTTTTGTAAGTGGCCCAGAAGTCCCCAGAGGCCCGGATGGCAACCCCCCTTTTTTTTGTAAGGGGCCCGGAGGTCCCCAGGGCCCCGGATGGCACCCCCCCATTTTTTTGTTTTTTTTTTGTTTTGTAAGGAGCCCGGGGGGCCCCAGGACCCCGGATGGTAACCCCTTTTTTTTTAATAACATTTTTATTTTTTAATCTTATAAAAAAAAAATGTAGTTCTTTTTTTTTCCTAAGTGGCCCAGAGGTCCCCAGGGCCCCGGATGGCAACCCACCCTTTTTTTTTTTGTTCATCAGCACCCAAAACCCCCCCGACCTCAACAATTTGCGGCGGCAGCACCCCCCGCTTCTCAATTTGCGGCAGCCCCCCCCCCCCACGCTTCTCCTCTGCTCCAGGGGGCCCATGCCTGAAGCTGTGTAAGGGGCCCCAAAATTCCTGATGGCGGCCCTGTATCTGATTAATAAGTGCAAAGAAGTTAATCCTGACAGAAATCTTGGAAGTAAGCAGGGAAGAGAGCCGACACCACCTTGTTCTGTCTGTTCAATGATCCTGCCACGAATCCAGGAACTGCGGTCTGCAGACATAATTTGTAAAAAAACATCTTTGCCATTCTGAAGCTTCCCTCCAACCACTTTGCATATTATTTTATATATACTGTGATTCTGTACTTTCCAAACATGCTGCAGAAATCTCCCTCTGCTGAGTCTGGCTGCAGCCATTTTAACCGTGGGCAGCTGAAGCTGCTGCCCATTTACTTCCTGGATTTACACAGAGGCACACCTCCAGCTCTGCAGCTCTCATTGGCCCTCTTATGACTCACCCCCCTCCTGGCAAACTCTCACGAGAGAGAGAGAGGAGAGAGAGAGGGGGGAGAGGGGGGAGAGAGAGGGGGGGGAGAGAGGGGGGGGGAAGAGAGAGAGGGGGGGGAAGAGAGAGAGGGGGGGGAAGAGAGAGAGGGGGGAAGAGAGAGAGGGGGGAAGAGAGAGAGGGGAGAGAGAGAGGGGGGGAAGAGAGAGAGGGGAGAGAGAGGGGGGAAGAGAGAGAGGGGAGAGAGAGAGGGGGGGAAGAGAGAGAGGGGAGAGAGAGGGGGGGAGAGAGAGAGGGGAGAGAGAAGAGAGAAGAGAGAGAGAGAAGAGAGAGAGAAGAGAGAGAGAGAGAAGAGAGAGGAGAGAAGAGAGGAGAGAGAGAGAGAGGGGGAGAGAGAGAGAGAGAGCTGTGCATGATGTCATAAGCCTAGGCTAATGACCAAACAAGGAACAGGAAGTGGGCTGTATAAGGGATTTACTGGCAGAAAAAAAATGTTTTATTATCCAAAGTTAAAACAGAAAGGGCAGAAGATTTATTAGATGGAAAGATGAAAAAAAAAAAGATGACTGAAGGTCCGCTTGAACTTTCTGCGATCTGTCTGTGCTGCACTGTTATCAGTTACATTGTATCCAAATCTCTGTGTACTACAGAACCTCTCCACCCTATGTCATGGAGATGAGGGAGGTGGGGGTGTTCGGTTTTAACAGTGGACCATGCGTGTGTTTTGTAGTCTCCATTGGAAGCCCATGTGACAGGGTGACAACATAGGTGTACAACCCGGGAGAAAAGGCTGTGTGGTCACCCTATCACAGGAAGTGCCTGCACAAGGACCTACAAGGCAGGATTAAAATTACTATTAAAGCTTAGATTTGGTCTACATGTACTATAAGCTCTGCTAAAGCGGTTTACATCTCCAGTCCAGAAAATCTGTAAAGTAAAGCTTAACACCGACCGGGGGGGGGGGAATAAATATAAATACCATTACAGTGGGCCATGTCCCCACTGCAGGGGTTAAATATTACTCAGGGCACCAGGAAAAAGAACCTATTACCTGCCTTATTGCTCACGAACGGTACGAATGGTCTCCCAAAGCTGCATCTTTTACTGGCCCCAGATAGCCATGGCAACCTTGACATTACCAAGCAGTCCTTTACTGCAAGTGGGGACTCTGAGGGCCCGCCCACAATCAAGAGGAGCGCCGGGCTGCTGGGGGAGTGAGGGATGAGGCAAAGTACAACTTCCTTTTTTCCGGTACCCTAGGCAATGAGCACCCCATGTCCTCGATGATGTCAACTCTGACGAAACGCGTAGAGGCGAGTCCATGCTCGTGACGTCACCAGGCATGCCAAAGCTACGAGGAATTTGGATCGGTTCCCGAGAATTAAATATCTGTTTACATGTTGGATTTCATCTGCTACACTGAGTTACTAGCAGCATTCTGTTTTAATACACGGGTTCAGCGTTATACATTATGTGGGTATTTTCCATTTATCCCCCCCCATGTTCCTCATGGAGTGATTCCTATTACTAGTCACGATACCACCTTTACTATCACAAGAGGGGAGACATTCTACATTTCCAATGTTGGGTTTATATACAGAGCTTCCATCTCTTATCATTTCGAGTCCATTGCTTCTTGTAAGGAGACAATCTTCATTTCTCGGTGGAGGTGGCACATGGGTGATCGATCGATACACTCGTCACTCACAATCCAGCCTGTAGCCAGCAGCTTGTGTGTTCTACCAGCGCAGTCATTTTGTTTTTTAATAAGCATTTAACCCTTGCAGTGCAGGGGGAGCCCCCAGAGCTCAGCTAACAACATCCCCAGTAAGAAATGAACCCATGACATGATGGCTGTTAGCTTGCCAGTCATTAGATGTGGTGGCTGCATTAGTTTGCCTTTTTCAGGATAAGCACCCTTTCAGCAAGTACTAAAAAAAACATGTTTTTCCTGATGGAAATCCAATGTCCTCGTCACTTCCTGCGAGGGAAATGAAAAACCAACTTTACAGCGGAGGGTGTTTTGTAGTCCTGATCCAGGGTGACAACATTGCGCCATAGATACAGTACACAGTGAGTGTTGTCACCCCAGAACAGGAAATGTGTTACTAAAAGGATCACCAGGAGAAAAAAGAAAAATCATGCAGCCACCACTTCTAAGGACTAGCAAGTTATATGTTACATTTGTGTGAGTTTGGATACACCAAGTGATGCAATGCTACTAAAAAGGAAATGACACGGCACAAGGTCAGGAATATAACACACAAGACTAGACTTCATGTGTCCACCCAAAGTATCCTGGTATCAGACCTCAGATATCCACCCAAAGTACCATGGTATCAGACCTCAGATATCCACCCAATGTAACCTGGAATAAGACCTCAGATATCCACCCAAAGTACCCTGGAATCAGACCTCAGATATCCACCCAAAGTACCCTGGAATCAGACCTCAGATATCCACCCAAAGTACCCTGGAATCAGACCTCAGATATCCACCCAAAGTACCCTGGTATCAGACCTCAGATATCCACCCAAAGTACCCTGGAATCAGACCTCAGATATCCACCCAAAGTATCCTGGTATCAGACCTCAGATATCCACCCAAAGTACCCTGGTATCAGACCTCAGATATCCACCCAATGTAACCTGGAATAAGACCTCAGATATCCACCCAAAGTACCCTGGAATCAGACCTCAGATATCCACCCAAAGTACCCTGGAATCAGACCTCAGATATCCACCCAAAGTACCCTGGAATCAGACCTCAGATATCCACCCAACGTATCCTGGAATCAGACCTCAGATATCCACCCAACGTATCCTGGAATCAGACCTCATGTGTCCACCCAAAGTACCCTGGAATCAGACCTCAGATATCCACCCAATGTACCCTGGAATCAGACCTCAGATATCCACCCAATGTACCCTGGAATCAGACCTCAGATGTCCACCCAATGTACCCTGGAATCAGACCTCAGATATCCACCCAATGTACCCTGGAATCAGACCTCAGATATCCACCCAATGTACCCTGGAATCAGACCTCATGTGTCCACCCAATATACCCTGGAATCAGACCTCAGATATCCACCCAATGTACCCTGGAATCAGACCTCAGGTGTCCACCCAAAGTACCCTGGAATCAGACCTCAGATATCCACCCAAAGTACCCTGGAATCAGACCTCAGATATCCACCCAAAGTACCCTGGAATCAGACCTCAGGTGTCCACCCAATGTACCCTGGAATCAGACCTCAGATATCCACCCAAAGTACCCTGGAATCAGACCTCAGATATCCACCCAAAGTACCCTGGAATCAGACCTCAGATATCCACCCAAAGTACCCTGGAATCAGACCTCAGATATCCACCCAATGTACCCTGGAATCAGACCTCAGATATCCACCCAAAGTACCCTGGAATCAGACCTCAGATATCCACCCAAAGTACCCTGGAATCAGACCTCAGGTGTCCACCCAATGTACCCTGGAATCAGACCTCAGATATCCACCCAAAGTACCCTGGAATCAGACCCCAGATATCCACCCAAAGTACCCTGGAATCAGACCTCAGATATCCACCCAAAGTACCCTGGAATCAGACCTCAGATATCCACCCAAAGTATCCTGGAATCAGACCTCAGATATCCACCCAATGTATCCTTCTACCAGACCTCAGATGTCCACCCAAAGTATCCTTGTATCAGATCTCCACCCAAAGTATCCTGGTATCAGACCTCAGATGTCCACCCAAAGTATCCTGGTATCAGACCTCCGCTATCCACTCAATGTAGCCTTGTACCAGACCTCAGATGACCCAATGTACCCTTGTATCAGACCTGAGATGTCCACCCAATGTAGAATTGCATCAGACCTCAGCTGTCTACCCAATGTATCCTTCTACCAGACCTCATATATCCACCCAATGTACCCTTGTACCAGACCTCAGATGTCCACCCAATGTACCCTTGTACCAGACCTTAGATGTCCACCCAATGTACCCTTGTACCAGACCTCAGATGTCCACCCAATGTACCCTTGTACCAGACCTCAGATGTCCACCCAATGTACCCTTGTACCAGACCTCAGATGTCCAACTAATGTACCCTTATACCAGACCTCAGATGTCCACCAAATGTATCTTTGTACCAGACCTCAAAATATCCCCCCAATGTATCCTGGTATAAGACCTCAGATGTCCACCCAATGTATCCTGGTATCAGACCTCAGATGTCCACCCAATGTATCCTGTTATCAGACCTCAGATGTCCACCCAATGTATCCTGGTAACAGACCTCAGATGTCCACCCAATGTATCCTGGTATCAGACCTCAGATGTCCCCCCAATGTATCCTGGTATCAGACCTCAGATGTCCCCCCAATGTATCCTTCTACCAGACCTCAGATGTCCACCCAATGTATCCTGGTATCAGACCTCAAATGTCCACCCAATGTATCCTGGTATCAGACCTCAGATGTCCACCCAATGTATCCTGGTATCAGACCTCAGATGTCCACCCAATGTATCCTGGTATCAGACCTCAGATGTCCACCCAATGTATCCTGGTATCAGACCTTAGATGTCCACCCAATGTACCCTTGTACCAGACCTCAGATGTCCACCCAATGTACCCTTCTAACAGACCTCAGCTATCCACCAAATGTACCCTTATACCAGACCTCAGATGTCCACCAAATGTACCCTTATACCAGACCTCAGATGTCCACCCAATGTATCCTTCTACCAGACCTCAGATGTCCCCCCAATGTACCCTTGTACCAGACCTCAGATGTTCACCCAATGTACCCTTATACCAGACCTCAGATGTCCACCCAATGTACCCTTGTATCAGACCTCAGATGTCCCCCCAATGTATCCTTCTACCAGACCTCGGATGTCCCCCCAATGTATCCTTCTACCAGACCTCAGATGTCCCCCCAATGTATCCTTCTACCAGACCTCAGATGTCCACCCAATGTATCCTTCTACCAGACCTCAGATGTCCACCCAATGTATCCTGGTATCAGACCTCAAATGTCCACCCAATGTATCCTGGTATCAGACCTCAGATGTCCACCCAATGTATCCTTCTACCAGACCTCAGATGTCCCCCCAATGTACCCTTGTACCAGACCTCAGATGTCCCCCCAATGTACCCTTGTACCAGACCTCAGATGTCCACCCAATGTACCCTTGTACCAGACCTCAGATGTCCACCCAATGTACCCTTGTACCAGACCTCAGATGTCCACCCAATGTACCCTTGTACCAGACCTCAGATGTCCAACTAATGTACCCTTATACCAGACCTCAGATGTCCACCAAATGTATCTTTGTACCAGACCTCAAAATATCCCCCCAATGTACCCTTCTACCAGACCTCAGATGTCCACCCAATGTATCCTGGTATCAGACCTCAGATGTCCACCCAATGTATCCTGGTATCAGACCTCAGATGTCCACCCAATGTATCCTGGTATCAGACCTCAGATGTCCCCCCAATGTATCCTGGTATCAGACCTCAGATGTCCCCCCAATGTATCCTTCTACCAGACCTCAGATGTCCACCCAATGTATCCTTCTACCAGACCTCAGATGTCCACCCAATGTATCCTGGTATCAGACCTCAGATGTCCACCCAATGTATCCTGGTATCAGACCTCGGATGTCCCCCCAATGTATCCTTCTACCAGACCTCAGATGTCCCCCCAATGTATCCTTCTACCAGACCTCAGATGTCCACCCAATGTATCCTTCTACCAGACCTCAGATGTCCACCCAATGTATCCTGGTATCAGACCTCAAATGTCCACCCAATGTATCCTGGTATCAGACCTCAGATGTCCACCCAATGTATCCTTCTACCAGACCTCAGATGTCCCCCCAATGTACCCTTGTACCAGACCTCAGATGTCCCCCCAATGTACCCTTGTACCAGACCTCAGATGTCCACCCAATGTACCCTTGTACCAGACCTCAGATGTCCACCCAATGTACCCTTGTACCAGACCTCAGATGTCCACCCAATGTACCCTTGTACCAGACCTCAGATGTCCACCAAATGTATCTTTGTACCAGACCTCAAAATATCCCCCCAATGTACCCTTCTACCAGACCTCAGATGTCCACCCAATGTATCCTGGTATCAGACCTCAGATGTCCCCCCAATGTATCCTGGTATCAGACCTCAGATGTCCACCCAATGTATCCTTCTACCAGACCTCAGATGTCCACCCAATGTATCCTGGTATCAGACCTCAGATGTCCACCCAATGTATCCTGGTATCAGACCTTAGATGTCCACCCAATGTACCCTTGTACCAGACCTCAGATGTCCACCCAATGTACCCTTCTAACAGACCTCAGCTATCCACCAAATGTACCCTTATACCAGACCTCAGATGTCCACCAAATGTACCCTTATACCAGACCTCAGATGTCCACCCAATGTATCCTTCTACCAGACCTCAGATGTCCCCCCAATGTACCCTTGTACCAGACCTCAGATGTTCACCCAATGTACCCTCATACCAGGCCTCAGATGTCCACCCAATGTACCCTTGTATCAGACCTCAGATGTCCACCCAATGTATCCTGGTATCAGACCTCAGATGTCCCCCCAATGTATCCTTCTACCAGACCTCAGATGTCCCCCCAATGTATCCTTCTACCAGACCTCAGATGTCCACCCAATGTATCCTTCTACCAGACCTCAGATGTCCACCCAATGTATCCTGGTATCAGACCTCAAATGTCCACCCAATGTATCCTGGTATCAGACCTCAGATGTCCACCCAATGTATCCTGGTATCAGACCTCAGATGTCCACCCAATGTACCCTTGTAGCAGACCTCAGATGTCCACCCAATGTACCCTTGTATCAGACCTCAGATGTCCACCCAATGTACCCTTGTATCAGACCTCAGATGTCCCCCCAATGTATCCTTCTACCAGACCTCAGATGTCCCCCCAATGTATCCTTCTACCAGACCTCAGATGTCCACCCAATGTATCCTTCTACCAGACCTCAGATGTCCACCCAATGTATCCTTCTACCAGACCTCAGATGTCCACCCAATGTATCCTGG
The DNA here is from genome assembly GCA_029206835.1 of Rana muscosa. NCBI lineage: Eukaryota > Metazoa > Chordata > Amphibia > Anura > Ranidae > Rana > Rana muscosa. Next base: position 324,321,677 of record CM055128.1, read on the forward strand.
TATCAGACCTCAAATGTCCACCCAATGTATCCTGGTATCAGACCTCAGATGTCCACCCAATGTATCCTGGTATCAGACCTCAGATGTCCACCCAATGTACCCTTGTAGCAGACCTCAGATGTCCACCCAATGTACCCTTGTACCAGACCTCAGATGTCCACCCAATGTACCCTTGTACCAGACCTCAGATGTCCACCCAATGTACCCTTGTACCAGACCTCAGATGTCCACCCAATGTACCCTTGTACCAGACCTCAGATGTCCAACTAATGTACCCTTATACCAGACCTCAGATGTCCACCCAATGTACCCTTGTATCAGACCTCAGATGTCCCCCCCAATGTATCCTTCTACCAGACCTCAGATGTCCCCCCAATGTATCCTTCTACCAGACCTCAGATGTCCCCCCAATGTATCCTTCTACCAGACCTCAGATGTCCACCCAATGTATCCTTCTACCAGACCTCAGATGTCCACCCAATGTATCCTTCTACCAGACCTCAGATGTCCCCCCAATGTATCCTTCTACCAGACCTCAGATGTCCCCCCAATGTATCCTACCAGACCTCAGATGTCCCCCAATGTACCCTTGTACCAGACCTCAAATATCCACCCAATGTATCCTTCTACCAGACCTCAGATGTCCACCCAATGTATCCTGGTATCAGACCTCAAATGTCCACCCAATGTATCCTGGTATCAGACCTCAGATGTCCACCAAATGTATCCTTCTACCAGACCTCAGATGTCCACCCAATGTATCCTTCTACCAGACCTCAAATGTCCACCCAATGTATCCTGGTATCAGACCTCAGATGTCCACCCAATGTATCCTGGTATCAGACCTCAGATGTCCACCCAATGTACCCTTCTAACAGACCTCAGCTATCCACCAAATGTACCCTTCTAACAGACCTCAGCTATCCACCAAATGTACCCTTATACCAGACCTCAGATGTCCACCCAATGTATCCTTCTACCAGACCTCAGATGTCCACCCAATGTACACTTGTACCAGACCTCAGATGTCCCCCCAATGTACCCTTGTACCAGACCTCAGATGTCCACCCAATGTATCCTGGTATCAGACCTCAGATGTCCACCCAATGTATCCTGGTATCAGACCTCAGATGTCCACCCAATGTATCCTGGTATCAGACCTCAGATGTCCACCCAATGTATCCTGGTATCAGACCTCAGATGTCCACCCAATGTATCCTGGTATCAGACCTCAGATGTCCACCCAATGTATCCTGGTATCAGACCTCAGATGTCCACCCAATGTATCCTGGTATCAGACCTCAGATGTCACCCCAATGTATCCTTCTACCAGACCTCAGATGTCCCCCCAATGTATCCTTCTACCAGACCTCAGATGTCCACCCAATGTATCCTTCTACCAGACCTCAGATGTCCACCCAATGTATCCTTCTACCAGACCTCAGATGTCCACCCAATGTATCCTTCTACCAGACCTCAGATGTCCACCCAATGTACCCTTGTATCAGACCTCAGATGTCCACCCAATGTATCCTTCTACCAGACCTCAGATGTCCCCCCAATGTATCCTTCTACCAGACCTCAGATGTCCCCCCAATGTATCCTTCTACCAGACCTCAGATGTCCCCCCCAATGTATCCTACCAGACCTCAGATGTGCCCCCAATGTACCCTTGTACCAGACCTCAAATATCCACCCAATGTATCCTTCTACCAGACCTCAAATGTCCACCCAATGTATCCTGGTATCAGACCTCAGATGTCCACCCAATGTATCCTGGTATCAGACCTCAGATGTCCACCCAATGTACCCTTCTAACAGACCTCAGCTATCCACCAAATGTACCCTTCTAACAGACCTCAGCTATCCACCAAATGTACCCTTATACCAGACCTCAGATGTCCACCCAATGTATCCTTCTACCAGACCTCAGATGTCCACCCAATGTACACTTGTACCAGACCTCAGATGTCCCCCCAATGTACCCTTGTACCAGACCTCAGATGTCCCCCCAATGTACCCTTGTACCAGACCTCAGATGTCCACCCAATGTATCCTGGTATCAGACCTCAGATGTCCACCCAATGTATCCTGGTATCAGACCTCAGATGTCCACCCAATGTATCCTGGTATCAGACCTCAGATGTCCACCCAATGTATCCTGGTATCAGACCTCAGATGTCCACCCAATGTATCCTGGTATCAGACCTCAGATGTCCACCCAATGTATCCTGGTATCAGACCTCAGATGTCACCCCAATGTATCCTTCTACCAGACCTCAGATGTCCCCCCAATGTATCCTTCTACCAGACCTCAGATGTCCACCCAATGTATCCTTCTACCAGACCTCAGATGTCCACCCAATGTATCCTTCTACCAGACCTCAGATGTCCACCCAATGTATCCTTCTACCAGACCTCAGATGTCCACCCAATGTACCCTTGTATCAGACCTCAGATGTCCACCCAATGTATCCTTCTACCAGACCTCAGATGTCCCCCAATGTATCCTTCTACCAGACCTCAGATGTCCCCCCAATGTATCCTTCTACCAGACCTCAGATGTCCCCCCAATGTATCCTACCAGACCTCAGATGTCCCCCCAATGTACCCTTGTACCAGACCTCAAATATCCACCCAATGTATCCTTCTACCAGACCTCAGATGTCCCCCCAATGTATCCTACCAGACCTCAGATGTCCTCCCAATGTATCCTTCTACCAGACCTCAGATGTCCACCCAATGTATCCTGGTATCAGACCTCAGATGTCCACCCAATGTATCCTGGTATCAGACCTCAGATGTCCACCCAATGTATCCTGGTACCAGACCTCAGATGTCCACCCAATGTACCCTTCTAACAGACCTCAGATGTCCACCCAATGTATCCTGGTATCAGACCTCAGATGTCCACCCAATGTATCCTGGTATCAGACCTCAGATGTCCACCCAATGTATCCTGGTATCAGACCTCAGATGTCCACCCAATGTATCCTGGTATCAGACCTCAGATGTCCCCCCAATGTATCCTGTTATCAGACCTCAGATGTCCCCCCAATGTATCCTTCTACCAGACCTCAGATGTCCCCCAATGTATCCTTCTACCAGACCTCAGATGTCCCCCCAATGTATCCTTCTACCAGACCTCAGATGTCCCCCCAATGTATCCTTCTACCAGACCTCAGATGTCCACCCAATGTATCCTTCTACCAGACCTCAGATGTCCACCCAATGTATCCTTCTACCAGACCTCAGATGTCCACCCAATGCATCCTGGTATCAGACCTCAGATGTCCACCCAATGTATCCTGGTATCAGACCTCAGATGTCCACCCAATGTATCCTGGTATCAGACCTCAGATGTCACCCAATGTATCCTTCTACCAGACCTCAGATGTCCCCCAATGTATCCTTCTACCAGACCTCAGATGTCCCCCCAATGTATCCTTCTACCAGACCTCAGATGTCCACCCAATGTATCCTTCTACCAGACCTCAGATGTCCACCCAATGTATCCTTCTACCAGACCTCAGATGTCCACCCAATGTACCCTTGTATCAGACCTCAGATGTCCACCCAATGTATCCTGGTATCAGACCTCAGATGTCCACCCAATGTATCCTTCTACCAGACCTCAGATGTCCCCCCAATGTATCCTACCAGACCTCAGATGTCCCCCAATGTATCCTTCTAACAGACCTCAGATGTCCACCCAATGTATCCTTCTACCAGACCTCAGATGTCCACCCAATGTATCCTTCTACCAGACCTCAGATGTCCACCCAATGTATCC
>CM055128.1:324325569-324413069 GCA_029206835.1 Rana muscosa
GGAAGGGGGGGGAGAGAGGGTGAGGAAGGGGGGGGGGAGAGAGGGTGAGGAAGGGGGGGAGAGAGGGTGAGGAAGGGGGGGGAGAGAGGGTGAGGAAGGGGGGGGAGGAGAGGGTGAGGAAGGGGGGGGAGAAGGGTGAGGAAGGGGGGGGGAGAGGGTGAGGAAGGGGGGAGAGGGTTAGGAAGGGGGGGGAGAGGGTGAGGAAGGGGGGGGGAGAGGGTGAGGAAAGGGGGGGAGAGGGTGAGGAAGGGGGGGAGAGGGTGAGGAAGGGGGGGGGAGAGGTGAGGAAGGGGGGGGAGAGGGAGAGAAGGGGGGGAGAGGGTGAGGAAGGGGGGGGGAGAGGGTGAGGAAGGGGGGGGGGAGAGAGGGTGAGGAAGGGGGGAGGAGAAGGGTGAGGAAGGGGGAGGAGGGTGAGGAAGGGGGAGAGGGTGAGGAAGGGGGAGGAAAGGGTGAGGAAGGGGGGGAGAGGGTGAGGAAGGGGGGGGGAGAGGGGTGAGGAAGGGGGGGGGAGGGTGAGGAAGGGGGGGAGGGAGGGTGAGGAAGGGGGGGAGAGAGGGTGAGGAAGGGGGGAGGGGAGAGAGGGTGAGGAAGGGGGGGGGAGAGGGTGAGGAAGGGGGGGGGAGAGAGGGTGAGGAAGGGGGGGGGGAGAGGGGTGAGGAAGGGGGGGGGAGAGGGTGAGGAAGGGGGGGGAGAGGGTGAGGAAGGGGGGGGGAGAGGGTGAGGAAGGGGGGGGAGGGTGAGGAAGGGGGGGGAGGGTGAGGAAGGGGGGGGAGAGGGGAGGAAGGGGGGGGAGGGTGAGGAAGGGGGGAGGGTGAGGAAGGGGGGGGGGAGAGGGTGAGGAAGGGGGGGGGGAGAGGGTGAGGAAGGGGGGGGAGAGGGTGAGGAAGGGGGGGGAGAGGGTGAGGAAGGGGGGGAGAGGGTGAGGAAGGGGGGGGAGAGGGTGAGGAAGGGGGGGGAAGAGGGTGAGGAAGGGGGGGGAGAGGGTGAGGAAGGGGGGGAGGGTGAGGAAGGGGGAGAGGGTGAGGAAGGGGGGGGGAGAGGGGTGAGGAAGGGGGGGGGGGGAGAGGGGGAGAGGGGGTGAGGAAGGGGGGGAGGAGGGTGAGGAGGGGAGGGTGAGGAAGGGGGGGAGGAGGGGTGAGGAGGGGAGGGGGGGGAGAGGGTGAGGAAGGGGGGGGGGAGGAAGGGGGGTGAGGGGGGGAAGGGGGGGAGAGGGTGAGGAAGGGGGGGGGGAGGGGGAGGTGAGGAAGGGTGGGAGGGGGGGAGAGGGGTGAGGAAGGGGGGGGGGAGAGGGGGAGGAGGGGGGGGGAGGAGGGGTGAGGGGGAGGGGGGGGGTGGTGAGGGGGGTGGGAGTGGGTGAGGAAGGGGGGGGGGAGAGGGTGTGGGAAGGGGGGGGGGAGGGGTGGGTGTTGGGGGGTGTGGGTGAGGGGGGTGTGGGGTGGGAGGGGGGTGGGGTGGAGGGGGGAGTGGGTGTGGAAGGGGGGGAGAGGGTGAGGAAGGGGGGGGAGAGGGTGAGGAAGGGGGGGGAGAGGGTGAGGAAGGGGGGGGGAGAGGGTGAGGAAGGGGGGGGAGAGGGTGAGGAAGGGGGGGGGAAAGAGTGAGGAAGGGGTGGAAGAGGGTGAGGAAGGGGTGGAAGAGGGCGATTAAGAGAGGGGGGAATAGGGGGGAACAAAAAAAGCATAAAAATACACCGGAACGCATCAAAAACGCATGCAGAAACACCCGGAATGCAAAAATTGTGCTGTGAACCAGGCTGAACTGAACAAGTGGCAGCGGTGCCGCCATGCTCCAGAAGAAAAAATACCCTTCTGACAGGATTGATACTGCAATCACTCCTGTCAGCAATAGGAAGGGAGAAGGGAGCTCCCAAGCTCATCCCTCCCTTGAAGCAGAGCCACTGTGCCTGGGGCACAAGCCCCTTCCCTTGTCCTGACCCTGTCGCTCCCCTATGTAAAGAAGGCAGATTATGTCTGGTGGGAGGGGTCGACAGGGGGGCTGTACACAACGTCCTGAAATCATCACAGCACCCAACCAGCCTGATGTAAGCAGTGGGAGGAGTTATGCAAACATCACAATGCCTTGATGGGTGGGAGTCAATCTGGAGGAGTGGGCGTTCCTAGGCAGGCTGTATTTGCACAGGTAACGCCCACATGTGATGCTGAGCCTCAATTGCAAGAACTGGAAACCAGTGAAGGCAACAGCTAGAGGGCCACAGGTTTAACACCCATGGGTGACTTCAGGGGTCTCCAAACTACGGCCCTCCAGTTGTTCAGGAACTACATATCCCATTGTGCCTAGTCATGTCTGTGAATGTCAGAGTTTTACAATGCCTCATGGGACTTGTATTTCCGCAACAAACCGTAGTTTGGAGATTCCTGGATGGGTGCTCCACCTGTGGCCCTCCAGCTGTTGCAAAACTACAAGTCCCATGAGGCATTGCAAGGATGACAGTTACAAGCATGACTCCCAAAGGCTGAGGCATGATGGGGACGTGTAGTTCTGCAACAGCTCATGGGCCACAAAATTGAGCACCCAAGGGCTAGATCAGGGATAGGCAACTTGGGAGTCTCCAGCTGTTGTGGAACTACATTTCCCATGAGGCATTGCAAGGCTGGCAGTTACACAATTACTCCCAGAGGCATGATGGGACTTGTAGTTCTGCAACAGCTGGAGGGTCCCCAGGTTGCCTACCCCTGGGCTAGATGATGCAGCCAGGAAAAGAGGCGGGGCTCGATCTGACTTGCTGCAGCTTCTAATGCAAATTGTGAGAGGCTCACAGTGTGCGGTGAAATCAGAATAAACCAGAAGAGGAACCTGCACAACTGTTCTATTCTGAAGTGAAGGCTGTAGTTCAGTTATTGCAAGTGGAGAAGAGGAATAAAGAAAAAAAGGAGGAGAAAGTCTCTGAACTGCAGAATAAACTTTGCTGATTATTTCGGATTTCTATAAAGAAAAAGGTGGCGAGCCGCTGCCGAGGATAAACAGGCGAAATCGTGGGAATCCATATTTCTCCCGACAACAAAGGGGCAGCCCAGCAATCTCGCCCTTCGCAAATAGGCTTCTTCATCCCCGGGGACCAGCAGTTCCCACCGCCTCCCTCCCACACACCGCACAAAATCGCCGAGCGATCAATACGCTTTCATCAGACGTTCCGGGAGGAGGACTCGGCAAAAAAAAAAAAAAAAGGCCAAATTCTTTCAGGTGACAAATTAACCGACGGCGGAATAATAAATCACGCGCCAAGAAATGTTCGGAGAAAATAAACTTATCTGGGGCCGTTTAATTGAGGGATGAAATGGTTGTGATGTCGCCGGGTCTGGATTACAAAGGCAGAGCGGTGGCGTTTGTCGGATCTGACAAGCGTGCGTTCGGCGCACATTGCTGTCTGGGGATTTGACGGCTCGGTAAGTCTGTATTAAAGAGCTTTAATGTGCGAGTTAATGTATGCGGAGGCACGATGAGATGAAGACGGATTTCGGGGGGGTCGGGAGCTGAATATGCTTTTCTGCAAAAAATAAAACAAGAATTTCCGTACATTTGTCACCCTTTATGGAGATGAGTGGCAAACGAGCCGCCCGCTGCCGGCTGCAAGTGCTGAGTAAGGAGACGGCAGCTGGGAACATTCAATTCTTATTTACATCTCTACATAAATCTGAGTCCGGGGGACGCGGCTCGGAGAGGAGCCAGAACCAACCAATGGAATCCTCACCGGCGGGGGCAAACGCAATGAAGAGGTCTTCTCCTATTAAAAGAGGACTGGTAATTGCAAACCAAGGAGCTTAGCCCCACAGTCCAGTGCACCCCGATCCACCATGTACCCCCCTCACCTTCCGTGCATGGGTCAAGTGCGCAGAAGAGGCCAAATTTGGGAGGGCGAGGTTCTCACAAATGTTCCTTACATTCAAAAAGTGACAGTTAATTCAAGTTGACCGCAATCAAAATTTGAAAAGGAGTCGCATGCCTGAAAATGAGCGTGCCGTGAAGGAGAGTCGTGTGCGAAGATAAGCGCACAGTTCGTGCAACCGTTCGAGCTATACGTGCGCCAATGAGCACTTGATTGGACGAACGTGCCTGTTGGGCACTGATGTCTTGGCGCCTATTGGCCTATTTCAAGCCCTTTTCACACAGGGGCGGGACCGATCGGTACGGCCTGTCAGCATTTCAGGCGGACCCGATCATACCACCCATTGCCCTCTATGGAGAGGTGGAGGTCAGCGGACATGTGTCCGTTGACATCGGTCAGGGCATTCTGAACAAAACTTGAGAAAGTGCCGAAAAGGAGGCAGAGGAATAAAAATGTTCATGTGCTGAGGGAAAAGACCTGGCATACAGTAGTTCCCAATACTTTACATGGTCATGTTCGTTTGCGCAAAAATGCATTTGTGTGCACGTACGTGCGCGTGAGCGCACACTGGCACGCATTCACACAAATCTGCTGCCAGAACTGGCGCCAAACGCCCTTCATAAAGTCAGAGGCTGCACTTATGCCGCGTACACACGATCATTTTTCCCGTCGGGAAAAATGAAATTTTTTTTTTTCGCCGAGAAAAACGATCGTCTGTGGGCTTTATGCCGTTTTTCTCGTTGAGAAAAACAGCAGGAAAAACGACGAGAAAAATTAGAACATGTTCTAAATTTTCTCATCGTTTTTTCCATCATTTTTTTCCGCTGCAGTTTTCCCATAGGGAGACACTGCCGCGGAGCCCACAGACGGTCGTTTTTCTCGACAAAGAAAAAAATGACAGGAAAAACGGTCGTGTGTGGGGGAAAATGCCGTTCCCTCGTTTTTCATTTTTTTTCATGTCGTGATTCACGGCGGTGTTTTCACCGCCGTGAATCACGATCGTGTGTACGCGGCATCAGGCTTTGCTGGATAATCTTCAGCTGCCACTACTCCTTGCTCCTGTGTTACCTTGTATTCTTTGAATTACCCGTTACTGACCCAGCTTGCCTCCTGACTTCTCTGCTGCCTGATCCCTGGTTTTGACCCTGGCTTGCTCTAAGGACTCTGCTTCTCTTGCTCTACCATGTATGACCCTGGGATGCTCATGACCACCCTTGTGTCTGCTCAACTGGATCCCCGTGTATGACCTTGGCTCTGTTCTTAACTACACATCTACCTACTCCCTGGCTTGCCTTCCTGTGTATGACCTCAGCTCTGTTCTTGACTACGCATCTGCCTACTCCCTGGCTTGCCTTCCTGTGCGCGACCTCGGCTCTGTTCTTAACTACACATCTACCTACTCCCTGGCTTGCCTTCCCGTGTATGACCTCGGCTCTGTTCTTGACTAGACAACTGCTTACTCCCTGACTTGCCTTCCTGTGTATAACCTCGGCTCTGTTCTTGATTACGCAACTGCCTACTCTTGACTACGCATCTGCCCTGGCTTGGCTTCCTGTGTATGACCTCGGCTCTGTTCTTGACTACATATCTGCCTACTCCCTGTGTATGACTACATAGCTGCCTACTCCCTGTGTATGACCTTGGCTCTGTTCTTGACTACGCAACTGCCTACTCCCAGGCTTCCCTTCCTGTGTATGACCTTGGCTCTGTTCTTGACTACTTATCTGCCTACTCCCTGTGTATGACCTCTGCTCTGTTCTTGACTACGCAACTGCCTACTTCCTGGCTTGCCTTCCTGTGTATGACCTCCGCTCTGTTCTTGACTACACATCTGCCCTGGCTTGCCTGCCTGTGTATGACCTTGGCTCTGTTCTTGACTACTTATCTGCCTACTCCCTGTGTATGACCTTGGCTCTGTTCTCGACTATGCATCTGCCTACTCCCAGGCTTGCCTGCCTGTGTATGACCTTGGCTCTGTTCTTGACTACTTATCTGCCTACTCCCTGTGTATGACCTTGGCTCTGTTCTCGACTATGCATCTGCCTACTCCCAGGCTTGCCTTCCTGTGTATGACCTTGGTTCTGTTCTTGACTACACATCTGCCCTGGCTGGCCTTCCTGTGTATGTCCTCGGCTCTGTTCTTGACTACGTATCTGCCTACTCCCTGTGTATGACCTCGGCTCTGTTCTTGACAATGCATCTGCCTACTCCCTGGCTTGCCTTCCTGTGTATGACCTTGGCTCTGTTCTTGACTATTTATCTGCCTACTCCCTGTGTATGACCTTGGCTCTGTTCTCGACTACGCATCTGCCTACTCCCAGGCTTGCCTTCCTGTGTATGACCTTGGCTCTGTTCTTGACTACTTATCTGCCTACTCCCTGTGTATGACCTCGTCTCTGTTCTGGACTACGCAACTGCCTACTCCCTGGCTTGCCTTCCTGTGTATGACCTTGACTCTGTTCCAGACTACGTATCTGCCTACTCCCTGTGTATGACCTCAGCTCTGTTCTGGACTACACATCTGCCTACTCCCTGGCTTGCCTTCCTGTGTATGACTTTGGCTTCCATCCTGACTACGCTTCCTCACTCTGCTCCTGCCAGCCTGAGCCTGCTTCTTCCTTGGGTGCCACTTTGCCTGTGGTCACTGCCCTGGTCCTGCTACATCCCCACAGCGTGGCTCATTTTAGGCTCCATAGACTTCAATGTAATTGCATGAAAAATTCATGTACATGCGTTTTTAGTGCATTTTCCTGCATGACAGCAGAAACTACCTCCTAGCAACATGAACACTTCCCAAAAAATGCAAAACACATTAAAAATAACAAAAACAAGGAAAAAAATCCCCCCCCCCCAAATAAAAATCATCAACTTCAGATGCATTCCTTAGGGCTCATTCACATAAGTGGGCGTATGCTATGGTGCGCATAATGTGCCAGTGTTTGTTGTGCATACATATTGTGCTGTTACAATGTATCGCAATGTTAATTAAAAGAAAAAAAAAAACGACCGTACATTTCACCCTACGCCTTCCATGCAGACTTGTTGCGATGTGCTGATGTGCGTGGGAACACTTTGTGCGTACATCAAAATGCCACCATTCTATATTTTATGCAATGCACAAAAACGCGCTTGTATGACATTTAAAGAGCAATTGTTGGACTGGCGTCCTTGAGCCAAGTCTAAGTTGGTTCAATGCAGCTCACAACGCACACGGTGCGCCATTAGGGCTCTAGTCAATAGACGCATTCCTGCGTGCGGAGCGCATGTCAAACACAGGTCAGCAAAATCCCATAAGCTTTAATTCATTCGTACAGAGGCTGCGTTTGACCTGCGTAGAATCACGGTATTGTCCTATGGAGGTGCGTTTGAACAAAGCAAGTAACGATCAGCCTGTTCTGGTCATAGGCTTGAATAGAGAACACGCCATCTGACCACAACGCCCGCTGACATAAACCCTCAGGCTGGTGTTAGATTGGGTGGTAGGTTGTAAATTGAGCCAAATATCTTCACATTGGCAGCCGGCAGGAGGCCAATTATTGGCTGTGGAAAGACATCCATCCCTTTTGACAACCATGACAATGTGAGTCATACCCCGGGCCCCGTGTTCTGCGTGTGGCTCCATGCTTGAAATGAGTACCAGAGCTGCATTAGCCCCTCAGAGGAGCATTACCAGGGTCTGCCTAGGGGGGCTGCAGTTGGAATGTCAGACCCCCCCCCCCCCCCCACCTTACACACACACCTATTAGGGCCAATTTAGAAAGAAGTCAAGAAACCGAGCAGTGTGCCTTCAGAGTGTGCATGGAGAAAAGTGGAGAACATGCAAACTCAATGCAGATGGTGTCTTTGGGGGGGTTCACACCAAAGACCCCCCGGTGCAGCAAGGCACGAGTACTAACCTAATGGAGCTCCAAGAAAAGATGTAGCCGACAACTCCAGAATCCCATGAAAATCTTTATTTGCTACATGAAGGTCAAGAATACAAACGGACGCGTTTCGGCATACAGCCTTGTCGAAACACATCAGTGTTTTTAATCTTGACTTTCATGTAGCAGATAAAGATTTTCATGGGATTCTGGAGTTGCCGGCTACATCTTTTCTTGGAGCTGCGTTTTCAATGGCTGGAGGCCATTTGAGCCAGAGCACCCAGTGAAGGACTCCAACCTTGATCTATGAGGTGTGTTCCCTGTTGTGAGCTTTGCGCTCTGGACCTCAGATTGGGGCGAAGGTTCATCTTCCAACAGGACAACGACCCTAAGCACACAGCCAAGATCACAAAGGAGTGGCTACGGGACAACTCTGTGAATGTCCTTGAGGGGCCCAGACAGAGCCTAGACTTGAACCCAAATGATTATCTCTGGAGAGATCTGAAAATGGCTGTGCACCAACGCTCCCCATCCAACCTGATGGAGCGTGAGAGGAGCCTGCGATACTCTTGGACACGGGAGGAGCCTGCGATACTCATGGACACGGGAGGAGCCTGCGATACTCATGGACACGGGAGGAGCCTGCGATACTCATGGACACGGGAGGAGCCTGCGATACTCATGGACACGGGAGGAGCCTGCGATACTCATGGACACGGGAGGAGCCTGCGATACTCATGGACACGGGAGGAGCCTGCGATACTTATGGACACGGGAGGAGCCTGCGATACTTATGGACACGGGAGGAGCCTGCGATACTTATGGACACGGGAGGAGCCTGTGATACTTATGGACACGGGAGGAGCCTGTGATACTTATGGACACGGGAGGAGCTTGTTATACTTATGGACACGGGAGGAGCCTGTGATACTTATGGACACGGGAGGAGCCTGTGATACTTATGAACATGGGGAGGAGCCTGTGATACTTATGAACATGGGATTTTTTTCATTTTTTTATTTTGAATAAATTTGCAAAGATTTCAAAACAAACTTCTCTCACGTTGTAATTTTGGGGGATTGTTTGTAGAATTCTGAGGAAAATAAAACATTTAATCCATTTTGGAACAAGGCTGTAACATAACAAAATGTGGAAGAAGTGAAGCGCTGTGAATACTTTCCGGATTCGCTGTACGGGCAGATTTTAGTTCTGTAGAAGGAAGCGCACTTACCGAGCTCCACATCCTGGTCATCGGTCAGGACGAGGATGATATTGGGGCGAATGTTCCGCCGGTCCCTCTGGAATCTCCCCTTCAGACGCTGCTTAGACAGGGTGGGGAAAGTGCCATCGATGCCCTCGGAGAGGACGACCACCAACATCCCGAGGAGGAGGAGGAGCACTATCCGGGTCGCCATGGTGCGCGGCTCCCGCGTCTCGCCTCTACAGCGCAGCTGATGCCTGGAGCTCGCAGATCCTGGGGGAGGAAACACACGAGGGGTTAAACCTGACGTGACAAAGACAGAGAAAAAAACCACAGAAGAGGCGAAGAGGAGCGATCTTCTGTCTGATCGCACCGAGCGCAACGCCTCTGCTTCCCCTCCCAGAACACAACACAGCAAAACACATCTGTCTGCAACCGCAGGAGGAAGAAACATTGTTACTATGTTACCGGGGTAAAAAAACAACGGCATCTATTGTGAGACACATTTAATAGCCTTCTTCTGAAAATGCTCATTGCTTGGCTGTGTCCGGCCTTGATAAGCATGCAGCCAGTGAAAGTTCGAACACCTCATCCTACCAAGGAATCAGCCAGGAGCTTGGCATTTCCTATAACACAACAGGTGGTTTACCAATTCTGCTACAGGTAGTGAGTGCAACAAATGAAAAAAAGGTTGGGGGGGGGGGGGCGGTAGGGGCAGAAATACAAGTTTTTCTCAGTTTTTTTTATTGGCTGCTCTTAAATGATGAACCGGATACAATGTGTACATAAACAGTAAATATTTTATTACAGAAAGATAATCAAACTGGAAGGGAGGATTTGAGGGATCGTCTGTCAGTCATCGCTCCTCTCTGCGCCAACAGGAATATCTGCATTTTTCAACTCTTGCTGTTTCATATTTCCCAAGAGTGCATTTCATATAAAAGAAGTGTACAGTCTCCCTCTAGTGGTCATCTGCATATCAAGCTGTCCAGTCGCCCTCTAGCGGTCTAGTAGTTGCCTTCTAGTGGTCGCCCTCTGGCGGTCATCTGCATATCAAGCTGTCCAGTCGCCCTCTAGCGGTCTAGTGGTCATCTGCTTATCAAGCTGTCCAGTCGTCCTCTAGTGGTCTAGTAGTCGCCCTCCAGTGGTCTAGTAGTCGCCCTCCAGTGGTCTAGTAGTCGCCCTCCAGTGGTCTAGTAGTCGCCCTCCAGTGGTCATCTGCTTATTATGCTGTACAGTCTCCCTCTAGTGGTCATCTGCATATCAAGCTGTACAGTCAGCCACCCTGCTAAACACCTGCAGACATGAGATAAATCAGATACATTGTTTGGAGAACAGCAAATAGAAGTGAGACGGGCGTTCCAGGATGATCCACCGGTATATCAATAATACACAAAAAACTACGGGGACAATCAAAATTTGTATTAAGGAGTTTACATGTGAATTTTATTACAACATTTAAAAACCAGGATACACACAACGGTAATATATTTTCTTAGAAAAGGGTTACTGTCATATGTGTCAAGTCAACGTGTTTCGCGGGTTAGTGCCACTTCCTCCTTGCCGACTGCAATACGTATATATATACGTTGCGGATTGCAAGTGGCTTACCGGGGTTATGAATGAAACCATCAGCCATAAACACCAGTATTTGTATTTTTTTTAGCCGGCGGCCGGCTCTCTCAAAGCAATCAGAGAGGCTCATTAGCCACTGGATCTCTTTCAGAAGCGGTTGGATGGGACGTTCCCCCCCACCCTCCCTCTTCTCCTGCTGCTGTTTCTCGGGCTTGCCGTTCTTACCGCAGCATCCAAGAAACGATCTGACAGGTGTAGCCAGCTGGTCAGAGGCGAACAGAGACCAGATTGTCTGATCGCCTCTATGGCCTTGGAGGACCGGAGCGACTCGTCATGACATCACTTCCAGTCCAGGCTGGAAGTGAATATATTTATTTTTTTAAAGTAAAAAGATCCAAATATTTTTGTTTGGTTTTGCGTCTAAAAAGGTAAAAGGAGAGATTTGAGGTATTTTGACCCCACATCTCTCCATAAAGGAGGTCCTGTCATGCTTATCCCTATTACAAGTGTTGTTTACATTCTTTGTAATAGGAATAAAAATAATAAAAAAAAAAAATAAAAAAAAAAAGACAGCGTAAAAGTTAAAATTATTAACTGTCCCTCATCTTGTAGAGATAAAAGAGAAGGGGTAATCTTCCAATGGGGACCCATATTCCCAGTGACAATTGTGGAGATTTCCTTTCACTTCCTGTTTAGTCTCTGGGACAGGAAGTGAATGGAGTTTCAATGGGAAAGAAAAAAAAAACCCCAAAAACAAAACAGACGGGTTTCATTCTTCCACACTCCATCCCCATCCAAACCGAACAAATAAAGTTTGGCGCTTGGCTCCGCTCCGCTATAAATCTCCTCCTCAGACGCTCCGTCCGCCTTCAGGACTTTTAATAAAAGAGGCGGCAGAGGACGGAGCGCAGAGCCGTGCGTCTTCCTGAGCGATGAACTGTCTGCGGCCGTACGCAGCTCCCTCTCCATCTATACGGCGATCTTTCATCGCTCGCAGGAGAGCGCCATGATGGAGGAGCTTAAGACACATAATAAACTCCACCCGGGGGGGAGCGCGGGGGAGATTTATCATCCGTTGGGTGGGCAGGCAGCGGATTTTCAGGCCGGCATGGACAGATACAGATGACGCGGAACCCTTCATACATCGCCCTCAGCAGGAAACACATCAGTGCGGTGATTGAGCGCCGGAGGATGGGAACCGTTACTCCACGCCACGGCGCATACAAGTGTCTCCGCAAGAAAGAAGAGCGATTTCTATACATAATAAATTTATGTGAGGTGATGATACGTTCATTATGACCCCCCACCATCACATCTGCCGATTATGAAGCCGGGGACGCAAAGATTTCATTTTGCAACATAAAAAGTAACAAATTCCTTCCGTTCATTATCCCTGCGCCCAGGGGCCTCCGCCCCGACCTGCCGAGCGCAGGGGCCTCCGTCCCCGACCTGTCGACCAAATTCCTTCCGTTCATTCTCCCTGCGCGCAGGGGCCTCCGCCCCAACCTGCCGCGCGCAGGGGCCTCAGCCCTGAACTGATGACCAAATTCCTTCCGTTCATTATCCCTGCACGCAGGGGCCTCCGCCCCGACCCGACGCGCGCAGGGGCCTCCGCCCCGACCACAGTAACTCAAATAACCGCTCGTTACACCCAAGGTATGCAGAATACCATCTCTGAATGCACAACACATCCAACCTGGAAGCAGATGGGCTACAGCAGCAGAAGACCACACCGGGTGCCACTCCTGTCAGATAAGAACAGGAAACTGAGGCTACAATTGGCTCAGGATCACCAAAATTGGACAATAGAAGATTGGAAAAACGTTGCCGGGTCTGAGGAGTCTGGATTTCAGCTGCGACATTCAGATGGTGGGGTCAGAATTTGGTGCATGGATCCATCCTGCCTTCTATCACCGGTTCAGGCTGGTGGTGGGGGGTGTAATGGTGTGGGGGATGGGGTATCACCGGTTCAGGCTGGTGGTGGGGGGTGTAATGGTGTGGGGGATGGGGTATCACCGGTTCAGGCTGGTGGTGGGGGTGTAATGGTGTGGGGGATGGGGTATCACCGGTTCAGGCTGGTGGTGGGGGTGTAATGGTGTGGGGGGATGGTGTATCACCGGTTCAGGCTGGTGGTGGGGGTGTAATGGTGTGGGGGATGGGGTATCACCGGTTCAGGCTGGTGGTGGGGGTGTAATGGTGTGGGGGATGGGGTATCACCGGTTCAGGCTGGTGGTGGGGGTGTAATGGTGTGGGGGATGGGGTATCACCGGTTCAGGCTGGTGGTGGGGGTGTAATGGTGTGGGGGGATGGTGTATCACCGGTTCAGGCTGGTGGTGGGGGTGTAATGGTGTGGGGGATGGGGTATCACCGGTTCAGGCTGGTGGTGGGGGTGTAATGGTGTGGGGGATGGGGTATCACCGGTTCAGGCTGGTGGTGGGGGTGTAATGGTGTGGGGGGTGGGATATCACCGGTTCAGGCTGGTGGTGGGGGTGTCATGGTGTGGGGGGATGGGGTATCACCGGTTCAGGCTGGTGGTGGGGGTGTAATGGTGTGGGGGATGGGGTATCACCGGTTCAGGCTGGTGGTGGGGGTGTAATGGTGTGGGGGGATGGGGTATCACCGGTTCAGGCTGGTGGTGGGGGTGTAATGGTGTGGGGGATGGGGTATCACCGGTTCAGGCTGGTGGTGGGGGTGTAATGGTGTGGGGGGTGGGATATCACCGGTTCAGGCTGGTGGTGGGGGTGTCATGGTGTGGGGGGATGGGGTATCACCGGTTCAGGCTGGTGGTGGTGGTGTAATGGTGTGGGGGGATGGGGTATCACCGGTTCAGGCTGGTGGTGGTGGTGTAATGGTATGGGGGGATGGGATATCACCGGTTCAGGCTGGTGGTGGTGGTGTAATGGTGTGGGGGGATGGGGTATCACCGGTTCAGGCTGGTGGTGGGGGTGTAATGGTGTGGGGGGTGGGATATCACGGGTTCAGGCTGGTGGTGGGGGGTGTAATGGTGTGGGGGGTGGGGTATCACCGGTTCAGGCTGGTGGTGGGGGTGTAATGGTGTGGGGGGTGGGATATCACCGGTTCAGGCTGGTGGTGGTGGTGGTGTAATGGTGTGGGGGATGGGGTATCACCGGTTCAGGCTGGTGGTGGGGGTGTAATGGTGTGGGGGGATGGGGTATCACCGGTTCAGGCTGGTGGTGGGGGTGTAATGGTGTGGGGGATGGGGTATCACCGGTTCAGGCTGGTGGTGGGGGTGTAATGGTGTGGGGGGATGGGGTATCACCGGTTCAGGCTGGTGGTGGGGGTGTAATGGTGTGGGGGATGGGGTATCACCGGTTCAGGCTGGTGGTGGGGGTGTAATGGTGTGGGGGGTGGGATATCACCGGTTCAGGCTGGTGGTGGGGGTGTCATGGTGTGGGGGGATGGGGTATCACCGGTTCAGGCTGGTGGTGGTGGTGTAATGGTGTGGGGGGATGGGGTATCACCGGTTCAGGCTGGTGGTGGTGGTGTAATGGTATGGGGGGATGGGATATCACCGGTTCAGGCTGGTGGTGGTGGTGTAATGGTGTGGGGGGATGGGGTATCACCGGTTCAGGCTGGTGGTGGGGGTGTAATGGTGTGGGGGATGGGGTATCACCGGTTCAGGCTGGTGGTGGGGGTGTAATGGTGTGGGGGATGGGGTATCACCGGTTCAGGCTGGTGGTGGGGGTGTAATGGTGTGGGGGGTGGGATATCACCGGTTCAGGCTGGTGGTGGGGGTGTCATGGTGTGGGGGGATGGGGTATCACCGGTTCAGGCTGGTGGTGGTGGTGTAATGGTGTGGGGGGATGGGGTATCACCGGTTCAGGCTGGTGGTGGGGGTGTAATGGTGTGGGGGATGCGGTATCACCGGTTCAGGCTGGTGGTGGGGGTGTAATGGTGTGGGGGGATGGGGTATCACCGGTTCAGGCTGGTGGTGGGGGTGTAATGGTGTGGGGGATGGGGTATCACCGGTTCAGGCTGGTGGTGGGGGTGTAATGGTGTGGGGGGTGGGATATCACTGGTTCAGGCTGGTGGTGGGGGTGTCATGGTGTGGGGGGATGGGGTATCACCGGTTCAGGCTGGTGGTGGTGGTGTAATGGTGTGGGGGGATGGGGTATCACCGGTTCAGGCTGGTGGTGGGGGTGTAATGGTGTGGGGGGTGGGATATCACCGGTTCAGGTTGGTGGTGGGGGTGTGGGGGGTGGGATATCACCGGTTCAGGCTGGTGGTGGGGGTGTAATGGTGTGGGGGATGGGATATCACCGGTTCAGGCTGGTGGTGGTGGTGTAATGGTGTGGGGGGATGGGGTATCACCGGTTCAGGCTGGTGGTGGGGGTGTAATGGTGTGGGGGATGGGGTATCACCGGTTCAGGCTGGTGGTGGGGGTGTAATGGTGGGGGGGATGGGATATCACCGGTTCAGGCTGGTGGTGGTGGTGTAATGGTGTGGGGGGATGGGGTATCACCGGTTCAGGCTGGTGGTGGGGGTGTAATGGTGTGGGGGATGGGGTATCACCGGTTCAGGCTGGTGGTGGGGGTGTAATGGTGTGGGGGATGGGGTATCACCGGTTCAGGCTGGTGGTGGGGGTGTAATGGTGTGGGCGATGGGGTATCACCGGTTCAGGCTGGTGGTGGGGGTGTAATGGTGTGGGGGATGGGGTATCACCGGTTCAGGCTGGTGGTGGGGGTGTAATGGTGGGGGGGATGGGGTATCACCGGTTCAGGCTGGTGGTGGGGGTGTAATGGTGTGGGGGGATGGGGTATCACCGGTTCAGGCTGGTGGTGGGGGTGTAATGGTGTGGGGGGTGGGATATCACCGGTTCAGGCTGGTGGTGGGGGTGTAATGGTGTGGGGGATGGGATATCACTGGTTCAGGCTGGTGGTGGGGGTGTAATGGTGTGGGGGGGTGGGGTATCACGGGTTCAGGCTGGTGCTGGGGGTGTAATGGTGTGGGGGATGGGGTATCACCGGTTCAGGCTGGTGGTGGGGGTGTAATGGTGTGGGGGGATGGGGTATCACCGGTTCAGGCTGGTGGTGGGGGTGTAATGGTGTGGGGGGATGGGGTATCACCGGTTCAGGCTGGTGGTGGGGGTGTAATGGTGTGGGGGAGGGGGTATCACCGGTTCAGGCTTGTGGTGGGGGTGTAATGGTGTGGGGGGATGGGGTATCACCGGTTCAGGCTGGTGGTGGGGGTGTAATGGTGTGGGGGATGGGGTATCACCGGTTCAGGCTGGTGGTGGGGGTGTAATGGTGTGGGGGATGGGGTATCACCAGTTCAGGCTGGTGGTGGGGGTGTAATGGTGTGGGGGGATGGGGTATCACCGGTTCAGGCTGGTGGTGGGGGTGTAATGGTGTGGGGGAGATATTTTCTTGGCACACTTTGGCCCCCCATGGTTTACACACCACGGCCTACCTGAGTATGTCCATCCCTTTATGACTACAGTGTCCCCGTCTTCTGATGGCTCCTCCCAGCAGGATAATGCACCATGTCACAAAGCTCCAATCATCTCTCCACTGGACAATGAGGTCCCTGTCCTCCAATGGCCTCCACATCTCATCCAATAGAAGACATTTGGGATGTGGTTGAACGGGAGATTGGCATCATGGATGTGCAGCCCACAAATCTGCAGCAACTGTGTGATGCCATCATGTCACTATGGAGCAAAACCTCAGAGGAACGTTTCCAACACCTTGTTTTATCTATGCCACGAGAATGAAGGCAAAAGGGGGTCCAACCCGCTACTAGCAAGGTGTACCTAATAAAGTGGCCGGTGAGCGCATGTCCTCCTGTTGGGGTTGCGGACTTCTCCTCCCTCACATGTAGAAGGGTTGTGGTGGAGTACGGCTTGTTCTCCGCTCACAATCCATTCAATGAGAAATAATCCCACCGAGGATCAGCTCTGATCCTTCCCGCTTTAATCCATTATTAATTGGCTGTGCTGAGCGTACCCGCCGCGTACCCACCACCCCCCAGGATGGATTATTAACGCCCATTATTCTGCCCCCCCCCTGAATACTTAATACTCTCGGGTAGCTGTGCTGTTATTGGACATTGAGTGTCTCGGTGGGTGAGAGTTTTACAGATGTCCTCCCCATGCCGGATCTCGAGCCGTGCCGCCCGAACGCCGCAATTACCGGCACCTATTGACTGGCGGCGACCACCTGCCTGGCGCCACTGAATGGCATTGGCCAACGCAGCTCGCCAACCACCAAACTCTCTAATTAGCTTGGCTGGCAGAGGCTGCGGGAGAACCTTTTCAGCTTTGATTACAGAGACTTTCCCCAAAACGATCGCCTTCCCGCCGCAGAGAGAGAGATTACGGCGAGGGAGCGTAGAGGTGAGACTTCGTCTGCCAGGGTGTGGCAATCACAATCAGCAAACCACTGCCAGGGGTTTCGAGAAGAGAAGAATTTGGCCAGGTGGGGGGGAAGACACAAACCCCCCATCCCATGACCAAGATCGCGAGGGCCATCGGAAATCTTGTGCCAATGGTTTCTTCCCTGGTAAAGTTGGTGCTTCAACTTTCCTACAACCCCTCCCCCGGTCACCAACGCTCACACTAGAGAAAATTAGGACTTTCAATATAGAACTAAGACCCCTTTCACACCGAGGCGTTTTTTTCAGGCGTTTTAAGCGCCAAAAAAATAGCGCTGTAAAAACGCCTGAAATAATCCTGCCCCAGCATTCTCAAGGTGAAAGCCCTGAGGGCCCTCACACTGAGGCGTTGTGCTGGCTGTGCGTTGGAAAAAATCCTGCAAACAGCTTTTTTTGGAGCATCTTTGGGGCGCATAAAATAGCACTGTAAAAAACGCCTATCCCCATTGAAATGAATGAGTACCGCGGTAAAAAAAAACGCCCAGAAGCTGTGGGAAGGTCACATGACCGCAGTAGAGTGGAGGATTGTGGGATACCGAATAATCCTTTTTACCGCAAAAACGCATAGGTGTTAGCGCTATTTTTTGCGGTAAAGCGCTAAAAACCCAAATCATTTTTAGCGCGTTATTGCAACGCCTCAGTGTGAAAGGAGCCTAAAAACAAGCAAAAAAAAGCCCCCAAAATTTTTTTCAAAAGCAAAAAAACAAAACAAAAAAAGCCAAAAATACAGCAAAAAATTAATAAAATAAATCATAATTTATAAAAGACGCAAAACGCATTTATACATCCAAATAATCCCAGTAAATATCGTTACCCCAATAAAAATTTGCAGAACTATCCGCCTACGAAACTGCACAGCTACCTGTTCAAATGCCAGTAAAACCGAATGATATAACGCCGCTTTCTCTCCAGGGGGCGAAGGTTCTTCATTTATACAACAAAAAGAGCAAATCGAGAAAATACTGTGTTACGGCCTCTAGATGGAGCCGTTGATCATCATGGCAAATACCAGCTCCATCTAGTGGCCAAAATTAGGTATATACCCCCCCCTGCTCCACTCCAATCTTACAAATGAAGAACATTCGAAACTGGAGAGAAAATAGCCTAACATTCAATTTTTTGCAGACATTCCCACAGAACGAATGTAAGGGCAGTTTTACAGCTTGGACAGCGGCGTCGATTTCCTTTTTTTTTTTTCTGAAATGCAGCCCACAGTGTTTAATGAAACATTATGATGACCAATGGAATTTTAACATCATATATGAGAATGAGAGAAAGAGTGAGGCAACGCGTTTCAGATAGACACAATAGAACAATGGAATACAGCCAGACAGACACAATAAAAGGCAGACAGACACAATAGAACAATGGAATACAGCCACACCCCAAACACAGAGCACACCATAGTATTAGAAAATATTTATATATACACACACAGACACACACACACACACATTCCAGTGTGATTGTACAGCGAGTCCGATTAGTACAGATCAGACTGGTGTTCTCGGTCACCCTGTGCCTCTAATAGAGACAACGGGTGACATAGGAGGTGCATGGGGAGCTGAAACAAGGGTGTCCCAACCTTTCCAAGGGATTTTGGGTTTCACGGGCCCCCCGCCCAAAGTGACTCTCATCACAATTGGCTTCCTCAGGACCCACATGAAAAAGGTACTTCTTGAGTTGCATGGGCGCGTCATCAGTGGACAGGGGGGATCCGAATTAAACTGCCTCCACCGGGTATGCGCCCATTTTTGCTCCATAGGTCAAGTCCACCCAGTCATTGATGGTTCCCTCTGGTGAGTTGCTGTTGGGTGGACTGACCTATGACGGCATCCTGTACCTGCTGGAGGCAGTTTATTTCCGGCCCTGTGTCCACTGATGAGGGACCTGTGTGTGTGTGTCTGAACTCCATAGCCCGCCATTACCCCCCCCCCCCCCATCTTTCCACTTTGCAATGGTGGCTACAATTGGGCAAACCCGGGAATTCCGGTGGGCAGAATTCTCAGCAAGAGATGCCAACAAGTAGCATCCACTTCAACAGGGCAACTCCTGTGCAAAGCTTCTGTGGTCTGCCGCTCAGGTGTCATGACCCAGATACCACACTGCCATCTTGGTACTCCTTCAAGTGGAACTTCTGAAGTCAGCAGCTACAAATACTGTAGGTTAAGACTTTTTAAAATCAGGTCCTGGGGCCCAATGCCGTCTTCCCCCCCCCCCCCCCAGCTGGTTCTCATTAGTGCTGTGGGATGCTGGCTCTCCGCCACCTTGGATGCAGGAGCTGGCTACGGCTTTCTGAGGAACCACAGCTAGCTTCCCACTGTGCATGCACAAGCTCGAGCAGCGCATTGTCCAGGCGCCTCCTGGGTCATGTGATGTGTCCCAGGAGGTTGTAGGAGGGGAAGGGGCGAGGTGAGGGGTAGGCTGCGGGAGCAAGAACATGAATATGATGGCAGGAGGCAATATACACTCACCGGCCATCTTATTAGAACCACCTTGCTAGTAGCGGGTTGGACCCCCTTTATTAGGTCCCCCTTGCTAGTAGCGGGTTGGACCCCCTTTATTAGGTCCCCCTTGCTAGTAGCAGGTTGGACCCCCTTTATTAGGTCCCCCTTGCTAGTAGCGGGTTGGACCCCTTTATTAGGTCCCCCTTGCTAGTAGCGGGTTGGACCCCCTTTATTAGGTCCCCCTTGCTAGTAGCGGGTTGGACCCCCTTTATTAGGTCCCCCTTGCTAGTAGCGGGTTGGACCCCCTTTATTAGGTCCCCCTTGCTAGTAGCGGGTTGGACCCCCTTTATTAGGTCCCCCTTGCTAGTAGCGGGTTGGACCCCCTTTATTAGGTCCCCCTTGCTAGTAGCGGGTTGGACCCCCTTTATTAGGTCCCCCTTGCTAGTAGCGGGTTGGACCCCCTTTATTAGGTCCCCCTTGCTAGTAGCGGGTTGGACCCCCTTTATTAGGTCCCCCTTGCTAGTAGCAGGTTGGACCCCCTTTATTAGGTCCCCCTTGCTAGTAGCGGGTTGGACCCCTTTATTAGGTCCCCCCTTGCTAGTAGCGGGTTGGACCCCCTTTATTAGGTCCCCCTTGCTAGTAGCGGGTTGGACCCCCTTTATTAGGTCCCCCTTGCTAGTAGCGGGTTGGACCCCTTTATTAGGTCCCCCTTGCTAGTAGCGGGTTGGACCCCCTTTATTAGGTCCCCCTTGCTAGTAGCGGGTTGAACCCCCTTTATTAGGTCCCCCTTGCTAGTAGCGGGTTGGACCCCCTTTATTAGGTCCCCCTTGCTAGTAGCGGGTTGAACCCCCTTTTTCCCTCATTCTTGGAGGAATAGATGCAAGGTGTTGGAAACGTTCCTCAGAGATTTTGCTCCATAGTGACCTGATGGCATCACACAGTTGCTGCAGATTTGTCGGCTGCACATCCATGATGCCAATCTCCCCTTCCACCACATCCCAAAGGGTCTCTATTGGATGAGATGAGGTGAGTGTGGAGGCCATTGGAGGACAGGGACCTCATTGTCCAGTGGTGAGATGATTGGAGCTTTGTGACATGGTGCATTATCCTGCTGGAAGGAGCCATCAGAAGATGGGGACACTGTAGTCAAAGGGATGGACATGGTCAGCAACAATACTCAGGTAGGCCGTGGTGTATAAACCATTCTCAATTGGTACTAAGGAGCCCAAAGTGTGCCAAGAAAATATCCCCCCCCATACCATTACACCCCCACCACCAGCCTGAACCGGTGATACCCCATCCCCCACACCATTACACCCCTAACACCAGCCTGAACCGGTGATACCCCATCCCCCACACCATTACACCCCCACCACCAGCCTGAACCGGTGATATCCCACCCCCACACCATTACACCCCCACCACCAGCCTGAACTGGTGATACCCCATCCCCCACACCATTACACCCCCACCACCAGCCTGAACTGGTGATACCCCATCCCCCACACCATTACACCCCTAACACCAGCCTGAACCGGTGATACCCCATCCCCCACACCATTACACCCCCACCACCAGCCTGAACCGGTGATATCCCACCCCCACACCATTACACCCCCACCACCAGCCTGAACTGGTGATACCCCATCCCCCACACCATTACACCCCCACCACCAGCCTGAACTGGTGATAACCCATCCCCCACACCATTACACCCCTAACACCAGCCTGAACCGGTGATACCCCATCCCCCACACCATTACACCCCCACCACCAGCCTGAACCGGTAATATCCCACCCCCCACACCATTACACCCCCACCACCAGCCTGAACCGGTGATACCCCATCCCCCACACCATTACACCCCCACCACCAGCCTGAACTGGTGATACCCCATCCCCCACACCATTACACCCCCACCACCAGCCTGAACTGGTGATACCCCATCCCCCACACCATTACACCCCTAACACCAGCCTGAACCGGTGATACCCCATCCCCCACACCATTACACCCCCACCACCAGCCTGAACCGGTGATATCCCACCCCCACACCATTACACCCCCACCACCAGCCTGAACTGGTGATACCCCATCCCCCACACCATTACACCCCCACCACCAGCCTGAACTGGTGATAACCCATCCCCCACACCATTACACCCCTAACACCAGCCTGAACCGGTGATACCCCATCCCCCACACCATTACACCCCCACCACCAGCCTGAACCGGTAATATCCCACCCCCCACACCATTACACCCCCACCACCAGCCTGAACCGGTGATATCCCACCCCCCACACCATTACACCCCCACCACCAGCCTGAACCGGTGATATCCCATCCCCCACACCATTACACCCCCACCACCAGCCTGAACCGGTGATATCCCATCCCCCACACCATTACACCCCCACCACCAGCCTGAACCGGTGATATCCCATCCCCCACACCATTACACCACCACCACCAGCCTGAACCGGTGATATCCCATCCCCCACACCATTACACCCCCACCACCAGCCTGAACCGGTGATACCCCACCCCCCCACACCATTACACCACCACCACCAGCCTGAACCGGTGATATCCCACCCCCCACACCATTACACCCCCACCACCAGCCTGAACCGGTAATATCCCATCCCCCACACCATTACACCCCCACCACCAGCCTGAACCGGTGATACTCCATCCCCCCCACCACCAGCCTGAACCGGTGATACCCCATCCCCCACACCATTACACCCCCACCACCAGCCTGAACTGGTGATACCCCATCCCCCACACCATTACACCCCTAACACCAGCCTGAACCGGTGATACCCCATCCCCCACACCATTACACCCCCACCACCAGCCTGAACCGGTAATATCCCACCCCCCACACCATTACACCCCCACCACCAGCCTGAACCGGTGATATCCCACCCCCCACACCATTACACCCCCACCACCAGCCTGAACCGGTGATATCCCATCCCCCACACCATTACACCCCCACCACCAGCCTGAACCGGTGATACCCCACCCCCCCACACCATTACACCACCACCACCAGCCTGAACCGGTGATATCCCACCCCCCACACCATTACACCCCCACCACCAGCCTGAACCGGTGATATCCCATCCCCCACACCATTACACCCCCACCACCAGCCTGAACCGGTGATATCCCATCCCCCACACCATTACACCCCCACCACCAGCCTGAACCGGTGATACCCCATCCCCCACACCATTACACCCCCACCACCAGCCTGAACCGGTGATACCCCATCCCCCACACCATTACACCCCTACCACCAGCCTGAACCGGTGATACCCCATCCCCCACACCATTACACCCCCACCACCAGCCTGAACCGGTGATATCCCACCCCCCACACCATTACACCCCCACCACCAGCCTGAACCGGTGATACCCCATCCCCCACACCATTACACCCCCACCACCAGCCTGAACCGGTGACACCCCATCCCCCACACCATTACACCCCCACCACCAGCCTGAACCGGTGATATCCCACCCCCCACACCATTACACCCCCACCACCAGCCTGAACCGGTGATACCCCACCCCCCCACACCATTACACCACCACCACCAGCCTGAACCGGTGATATCCCACCCCCCACACCATTACACCCCCACCACCAGCCTGAACCGGTGATATCCCATCCCCCACACCATTACACCCCCACCACCAGCCTGAACCGGTGATACCCCATCCCCCACACCATTACACCCCCACCACCAGCCTGAACCGGTGATACCCCATCCCCCCACACCATTACACCCCCACTACCAGCCTGAACCGGTGATACCCCATCCCCCACACCATTACACCCCCACCACCAGCCTGAACCGGTGATACCCCATCCCCCACACCATTACACCCCCACCACCAACCTGAACCGGTGATACCCCATCCCCCACACCATTACACCCCCACCACCAGCCTGAACCGGTGATACCCCATCCCCCAACACCATTACACCCCCACCACCAGCCTGAACCGGTGATACCCCATCCCCCACACCATGACACCCCCACCACCAGCCTGAACCGGTGATACCCCATCCCCCACACCATTACACCCCCACCACCAGCCTGAACCGGTGATACCCCATCCCCCACACCATTACACCCCCACCACCAGCCTGAACCGGTGATACCCCATCCCCCAACACCATTACACCCCCACCACCAGCCTGAACCGGTGATACCCCATCCCCCACACCATGACACCCCCACCACCAGCCTGAACCGGTGATACCCCATCCCCCACACCATTACACCCCCACCACCAGCCTGAACCGGTGATACCCCACCCCCCACACCATTACACCCCCACCACCAACCTGAACCGGTGATATCCCACCCCCCACACCATTACACCCCCACCACCAGCCTGAACTGGTAATATCCCATCCCCCACACCATTACACCCCCACCACCAGCCTGAACCGGTGATACCCCATCCCCCACACCATTACACCCCCACCACCAGCCTGAACCGGTGATACCCCATCCCCCACACCATTACACCCCCACCACCAGCCTGAACCGGTGATATCCCATCCCCCACACCATTACACCCCCACCACCAGCCTGAAACGGTGATATCCCATCCCCCCACACCATTACACCCCCACCACCAGCCTGAAACGGTGATATCCCATCCCCCCACACCATTACACCCCCACCACCAGCCTGAACCGGTGATATCCCACCCCCCACACCCCCACCACCAGCCTGAACCGGTGATAGCCCATCCCCCACACCATTACACCACCACCACCAGCCTGAACCGGTGATACCCCACACCATTACACCCCCACCACCAGCCTGAACCGGTAATATCCCATCCCCCACACCATTACACCCCCACCACCAGCCTGAACCTGTGATATCCCACCCCCCACACCATTACACCCCCACCACCAGCCTGAACTGGTAATATCCCATCCCCCACACCATTACACCCCCACCACCAGCCTGAACCGGTGATACCCCATCCCCCACACCATTACACCCCCACCACCAGCCTGAACCGGTGATACCCCATCCCCCACACCATTACACCCCTACCACCAGCCTGAACCGGTGATATCCCACCCCCCACACCATTACACCCCCACCACCAGCCTGAACCGGTGATACCCCATCCCCCACACCATTACATCCCCACCACCAGCCTGAACCGGTGATACCCCATCCCCCACACCATTACACCCCCACCACCAGCCTGAACCGGTGATACTCCATCCCCCACACCATTACACCCCCACCACCAGCCTGAACCGGTGATACCCCATCCCCCACACCATTACACCCCCACCACCAGCCTGAACCGGTAATATCCCACCCCCCACACCATTACACCCCCACCACCAGCCTGAACCGGTAATATCCCATCCCCCACACCATTACACCCCCCACCACCAGCCTGAACCGGTGATACCCCATCCCCCACACCATTACACCCCCACCACCAGCCTGAACCGGTGATATCCCAACCCCCACACCATTACACCCCCACCACCAGCCTGAACCGGTGATACCCCATCCCCCACACCATTACACCCCCACCACCAGCCTGAACCGGTGATACCCCACCCCCCACACCATTACACCCCCACCACCAGCCTGAAACGGTGATATCCCATCCCCCCACACCATTACACTCCCCACCACCAGCCTGAACCGGTGATACCCCATCCCCCACACCATTACACCACCACCACCAGCCTGAACCGGTGATATCCCATCCCCCACACCATTACACCCCCACCACCAGCCTGAACCGGTGATATCCCACCCCCCACACCATTACACCCCCACCACCAGCCTGAACCGGTGATACCCCATCCCCCCACACCATTACACCACCACCACCAGCCTGAACCGGTGATATCCCATCCCCCGCACCATTACACCCACACCACCAGCCTGAACCGGTGATATCCCACCCCCCACACCCCCACCACCAGCCTGAACCGGTGATATCCCATCCCCCACACCATTACACCCCAACCACCAGCCTGAACCGGTGATACCCCATCCCCCACACCATTACACCCCCACCACCAGCCTGAACCGGTGATACCCCATCCCCCACACCATTACACCCCCACCACCAGCCTGAACCGGTGATATCCCATCCCCCACACCATTACACCCCCACCACCAGCCTGAACCGGTGATACCCCATCCCCCACACCATTACACCCCCACCACCAGCCTGAACCGGTGATACTCCATCCCCCACACCATTACACCCCCACCACCAGCCTGAACCGGTGATACCCCACCCCCCCACACCATTACACCCCCACCACCAGCCTGAACCGGTAATATCCCATCCCCCACACCATTACACCCCCACCACCAGCCTGAACCGGTGATACCCCATCCCCCACACCATTACACCCCCACCACCAGCCTGAACCGGTGATATCCCACCCCCCACACCATTACACCCCCACCACCAGCCTGAACCGGTGATACCCCACCCCCCCCCACACCATTACACCACCACCACCACCACCAGCCTGAACCGGTGATATCCCACCCCCCACACCATTACACCCCCACCACCAGCCTGAACCGGTGATATCCCATCCCCCACATCATTACACCCCCACCACCAGCCTGAACCGGTGATACCCCACCCCCCCACACCATTACACCACCACCACCACCACCAGCCTGAACCGGTGATACCCCATCCCCCACACCATTACACGCCCACCATCAGCCTGAACCGGTGATACCCCATCCCCCACACCATTACACCCCCACCACCAGCCTGAACCGGTGATACCCCATCCCCCACACCATTACACCCCCACCACCAGCCTGAACCGGTGATATCCCATCCCCCACACCATTACACCCCCACCACCAGCCTGAACCGGTAATATCCCATCCCCCACACCATTACACCCCCACCACCAGCCTGAACCGGTGATACCCCATCCCCCACACCATTACACCCCCACCACCAGCCTGAACCGGTGATACCCCATCCCCCACACCATTACACCCCCACCACCAGCCTGAACCGGTGATATCCCACCCCCACACCATTACACCCCCACCACCAGCCTGAACCGGTGATACCCCATCCCCCACACCATTACACCCCCACCACCAGCCTGAACCGGTGATACCCCATCCCCCACACCATTACACCCCCACCACCAGCCTGAACCGGTGATACCCCATCCCCCACACCATTACACCCCCACCACCAGCCTGAACCGGTGATATCCCACCCCCCACACCATTACACCCCCACCACCAGCCTGAACCGGTGATACCCCATCCCCCACACCATTACACCCCCACCACCAGCCTGAACCGGTGATACCCCATCCCCCACACCATTACACCCCCACCACCAGCCTGAACCGGTGATACCCCATCCCCCACACCATTACACCCCCACCACCAGCCTGAACCGGTAATATCCCATCCCCCACACCATTACACCACCACCACCAGCCTGAACCGGTGATATCCCATCCCCCACACCATTACACCCCCACCACCAGCCTGAACCGGTGATATCCCACCCCCCACACCATTACACCCCCACCACCAGCCTGAACCGGTGATATCCCATCCCCCACACCATTACACCCCCACCACCAGCCTGAACCGGTGATATCCCATCCCCCACACCATTACACCCCCACCACCAGCCTGAACCGGTGATATCCCATCCCCCACACCATTACACCACCACCACCAGCCTGAACCGGTAATATCCCATCCCCCACACCATTACACCCCCACCACCAGCCTGAACCGGTGATACCCCATCCCCCACACCATTACACCCCCACCACCAGCCTGAACCGGTGATACCCCATCCCCCACACCATTACACCCCCACCACCAACCTGAACCGGTGATACCCCACCCCCCACACCATTACACCCCCACCACCAGCCTGAACCCGTGATATCCCACCCCCCACACCATTACACCCCCACCACCAGCCTGAAACGGTGATATCCCATCCCCCCACACCATTACACCCCCACCACCAGCCTGAACCGGTGATATCCCACCCCCCACACCATTACACCCCCACCACCAGCCTGAACCAGTGATACCCCATCCCCACACCATTACACCCCCCCACCAGCCTGAACCGGCGATACCCCATCCCCCACACCATTACACCCCCACCACCAGCCTGAACCGGTAATATCCCACCCCCCACACCATTACACCCCCACCACCAGCCTGAACCGGTAATATCCCATCCCCCACACCATTACACCCCCACCACCAGCCTGAACCGGTGATACCCCACCCCCCCACACCATTACACCACCACCACCAGCCTGAACCGGTGATATCCCATCCCCCACACCATTACACCCCCACCACCAGCCTGAACCGGTGATACCCCATCCCCCACACCATTACACCCCCACCACCAGCCTGAACCGGTGATATCCCACCCCCCACCCCACCCCCCCCCCACACCATTACACCACCACCACCAGCCTGAACCGGTGATATCCCACCCCCCACACCATTACACCCCCACCACCAGCCTGAAACAGTGATATCCCATCCCCCCACACCATTACACCCCCACCACCAGCCTGAACCGGTGATATCCCACCCCCCACACCCCCACCACCAGCCTGAACCGGTGATATCCCATCCCCCACACCATTACACCCCCACCACCAGCCTGGACCGGTGATATCCCACCCCCCACACCATTACACCCCCACCACCAGCCTGAACCGGTGATACTCCATCCCCCACACCATTACACCCCCCCCACCAGCCTGAACCGGTGATACCCCACCCCCACCCCCCCCCCCCCCCCCACACCATTACACCACCACCACCACCAGCCTGAACCGGTGATATCCCACCCCCCACACCATTACACCCCCACCACCAGCCTGAACCGGTGATATCCCATCCCCCACACCATTACACCCCCACCACCAGCCTGAACCGGTGATATCCCACCCCCCACACCATTACACCCCCACCACCAGCCTGAACCGGTGATATCCCATCCCCCACACCATTACACCCCCACCACCAGCCTGAACCGGTGATACCCCATCCCCCACACCATTACACCCCCACCACCAGCCTGAACCGGTGATACCCCATCCCCCACACCCCCACCACCAGCCTGAACCGGTGATACCCCATCCCCCACACCATTACACCACCACCACCAGCCTGAACCGGTGATACCCCATCCCCCACACCATTACACCCCCACCACCAGCCTGAACCGGTGATACTCCATCCCCCACACCATTACACCCCCACCACCAGCCTGAACCGGTGATACCCCATCCCCCACACCATTACACCCCCACCACCAGCCTTAACCGGTGATACCCCATCCCCCACACCATTACACCCCCACCACCAGCCTGAACCGGTAATATCCCACCCCCCACACCATTACACCCCCACCACCAGCCTGAACCGGTAATATCCCACCCCCCACATCATTACACCCCCACCACCAGCCTGAACCGGTGATATCCCACCCCCCACACCATTACACCCCCACCACCAGCCTGAACCGGTGATATCCCATCCCCCACACCATTACACCCCCCCCACCAGCCTGAACCGGCGATACCCCATCCCCCACACAATTACACCCCCACCACCAGCCTGAACCGGTAATATCCCACCCCCACACCATTACACCCCCACCACCAGCCTGAACCGGTAATATCCCATCCCCCACACCATTACACCCCCACCACCAGCCTGACCCGGTGATACCCCATCCCCCACACCATTACACCCCCACCACCAGCCTGAACCGGTGATACCCCATCCCCCACACCATTACACCCCCACCACCAACCTGAACCGGTGATACCCCACCCCCCACACCATTACACCCCCACCACCAGCCTGAACCCGTGATACCCCATCCCCCACACCATTACACCCCCACCACCAGCCTGAACCGGTGATACCCCATCCCCCACACCATTACACCCCCACCACCAGCCTGAACCAGTGATATCCCACCCCCCACACCATTACACCCCCACCACCAGCCTGAACCGGTGATACCCCACCCCACCCCACCCCCCCCCCACACCATTAACACCACCACCACCACCACCAGCCTGAACCGGTGATATCCCACCCCCCACACCATTACACCCCCACCACCAGCCTGAACCGGTGATATCCCATCCCCCACACCATTACACCCCCATCACCAGCCTGAACCGGTGATACCCCACCCCCCCACACCATTACACCACCACCACCACCACCACCAGCCTGAACCGGTGATACCCCATCCCCCACACCATTACACCCCCACCACCAGCCTGAACCGGTGATACCCCATCCCCCACACCATTACACCCCCACCACCAGCCTGAACCGGTGATACCCCATCCCCCACACCATTACACCCCCACCACCAGCCTGAACCGGTGATACCCCATCCCCCACACCATTACACCCCCACCACCAGCCTGAACCGGTAATATCCCACCCCCCACACCATTACACCCCCACCACCAGCCTGAACCGGTGATACCCCATCCCCCACACCATTACACCCCCACCACCAGCCTGAACCGGTAATATCCCACCCCCCACACCATTACACCCCCACCACCAGCCTGAACCGGTAATATCCCATCCCCCACACCATTACACCCCCACCACCAGCCTGAACCGGTGATACCCTATCCCCCACACCATTACACCCCCACCACCAACCTGAACCGGTGATACCCCACCCCCCACACCATTACACCCCCACCACCAGCCTGAACCCGTGATATCCCACCCCCCACACCATTACACCCCCACCACCAGCCTGAAACGGTGATATCCCATCCCCCCACACCATTACACCCCCACCACCAGCCTGAACCGGTGATATCCCACCCCCCACACCCCCACCACCAGCCTGAACCGGTGATATCCCATCCCCCACACCATTACACCCCCACCACCAGCCTGAACCGGTGATATCCCACCCCCCACACCCCCACCACCAGCCTGAACCGGTGATATCCCATCCCCCACACCATTACACCCCCACCACCAGCCTGAACCGGTGATATCCCACCCCCCACACCATTACACCCCCACCACCAGCCTGAACCGGTGATACCCCACCCCCCCCCACACCATTACACCACCACCACCACCAGCCTGAACCGGTGATATCCCACCCCCCACACCATTACACCCCCACCACCAGCCTGAACCGGTGATATCCCACCCCCCACACCATTACACCCCCACCACCAGCCTGAACCGGTGATACCCCATCCCCCACACCATTACACCCCCACCACCAGCCTGAACAGGTGATACCCCATCCCCCACACCATTACACCCCCACCACCAGCCTGAACCGGTGATACCCCATCCCCCACACCATTACACCCCCACCACCAGCCTGAACCGGTGATACCCCATCCCCCACACCATTACACCCCCACCACCAGCCTGAACCGGTGATACCCCATCCCCCACACCATTACACCCCCACCACCAGCCTGAACCGGTGATACCCCATCCCCCACACCATTACACCCCCACCACCAGCCTGAACCGGTGATACCCCATCCCCCACACCATTACACCCCCACCACCAGCCTGAACCGGTGATACCCCATCCCCCACACCATTACACCCCCACCACCAGCCTGAACCGGTAATATCCCATCCCCCACACCATTACACCCCCACCACCAGCCTGAACCGGTGATACCCCATCCCCCACACCATTACATCCCCACCACCAGCCTGAACCGGTGATACCCCATCCCCCACACCATTACACCCCCACCACCAGCCTGAACCGGTGATACCCCATCCCCCACACCATTACACCCCCACCACCAGCCTGAACCAGTGATACCCCATCCCCCACACCATTACACCCCCACCACCAGCCTGAACCGGTGATACTCCATCCCCCACACCATTACACCCCCACCACCAGCCTTAACCGGTGATACCCCATCCCCCACACCATTACACCCCCACCACCAGCCTGAACCGGTAATATCCCACCCCCCACACCATTACACCCCCACCACCAGCCTGAACCGGTAATATCCCACCCCCCACATCATTACACCCCCACCACCAGCCTGAACCGGTGATATCCCATCCCCCCACACCATTACACCCCCACCACCAGCCTGAACCGGTGATATCCCATCCCCCACACCATTACACCCCCCCCACCAGCCTGAACCGGCGATACCCCATCCCCCACACCATTACACCCCCACCACCAGCCTGAACCCGGTAATATCCCACCCCCCACACCATTACACCCCCACCACCAGCCTGAACCGGTAATATCCCATCCCCCACACCATTACACCCCCACCACCAGCCTGAACCGGTGATACCCCATCTCCCACACCATTACACCCCCACCACCAACCTGAACCGGTGATACCCCACCCCCCACACCATTACACCCCCACCACCAGCCTGAACCCGTGATACCCCATCCCCCACACCATTACACCCCCACCACCAGCCTGAACCC
The DNA here is from genome assembly GCA_029206835.1 of Rana muscosa. Taxonomy (NCBI): domain Eukaryota; kingdom Metazoa; phylum Chordata; class Amphibia; order Anura; family Ranidae; genus Rana; species Rana muscosa. The sequence continues at coordinate 324,357,460 of CM055128.1, forward strand.
GTGATACCCCATCCCCCACACCATTACACCCCCACCACCAGCCTGAACCGGTGATACCCCATCCCCCACACCATTACACCCCCACCACCAGCCTGAACTGGTGATACCCCATCCCCCACACCATTACACCCCCACCACCATCCTGAACCGGTGATACCCCCCCCCACACCATTACACCCCCACCACCAGCCTGAAACGGTGATATCCCATCCCCCCACACCATAACACCCCCACCACCAGCCTGAACCGGTGATATCCCACCCCCCACACCCCCACCACCAGCCTGAACTGGTGATATCCCATCCCCCACACCATTACACCCCCACCACCAGCCTGAACCGGTGATACCCCATCCCCCACACCATTACACCCCTACCACCAGCCTGAACCGGTGATACCCCATCCCCCACACCATTACACCACCACCACCACCAGCCTGAACCGGTGATATCCCACCCCCCACACCATTACACCCCCACCACCAGCCTGAACCGGTGATATCCCACCCCCCACACCATTACACCCCCACCACCAGCCTGAACCGGTGATACCCCATCCCCCACACCATTACACCCCCACCACCAGCCTGAACCGCTGATATCCCATCCCCCACACCATTACACCCCCACCACCAGCCTGAACCGGTGATACCCCATCCCCCACACCATTACACCCCCACCACCAGCCTGAACCGGTGATACCCCATCCCCCACACCATTACACCCCCACCACCAGCCTGAACCGGTGATACCCCATCCCCCGCACCATTACACCCACACCACCAGCCTGAACCGGTGATACCCCATCCCCCGCACCATTACACCCCCACCACCAGCCTGAACCGGTGATACCCCATCCCCCACACCATTACACCCCCACCACCAGCCTGAACCGGTGATACCCCATCCCCCACACCATTACACCCCCACCACCAGCCTGAACCGGTGATACCCCATCCCCCACACCATTACACCCCCACCACCAGCCTGAACCGATGATACCCCATCCCCCACACCATTACACCCCCACCACCAGCCTGAACCGGTGATACCCCATCCCCCACACCATTACACCCCCACCACCAGCCTGAACCGGTAATATCCCACCCCCCACACCATTACACCCCCACCACCAGCCTGAACCGGTAATATCCCATCCCCCACACCATTACACCCCCACCACCAGCCTGAACCGGTGATACCCCATCCCCCACACCATTACACCCCCACCACCAGCCTGAACCGGTGATACCCCATCCCCCACACCATTACACCCCCACCACCAACATGAACCGGTGATACCCCACCCCCCACACCATTACACTCCCACCACCAGCCTGAACCCGTGATATCCCACCCCCCACACCATTACACCCCCACCACCAGCCTGAACCGGTGATATCCCATCCCCCACACCATTACACCCCCACCACCAGCTTGAACCGGTGATACCCCATCCCCCACACCATTACACCCCCACCACCAGCCTGAACCGGTGATATCCCACCCCCCACCCCCCACACCATTACACCCCCACCACCAGCCTGAACCGGTGATACCCCATCCCCCCACACCATTACACCCCCACCACCAGCCTGAACCGGTGATACCCCATCCCCCACACCATTACACCCCCACCACCAGCCTGAACCGGTGATATCCCATCCCCCACACCATTACACCCCCACCACCAGCCTGAACCGGTGATACCCCACCCCCCCACACCATTACACCACCACCACCAGCCTGAACCGGTGATATCCCATCCCCCACACCATTACACCCCCACCACCAGCCTGAACCGGTGATACCCCATCCCCCACACCATTACACCCCCACCACCAGCCTGAACCGGTGATACCCCATCCCCCACACCATTACACCCCTACCACCAGCCTGAACCGGTGATACCCCATCCCCCACACCATTACACCCCCACCACCAGCCTGAACCGGTGATATCCCACCCCCCACACCATTACACCCCCACCACCAACCTGAACCTGTGATACCCCATCCCCCACACCATTACACCCCCACCACCAGCCTGAACCGGTGATACCCCATCCCCCACACCATTACACCCCCACCACCAGCCTGAACCGGTGATACCCCACCCCCCCACACCATTACACCACCACCAGCCTGAACCGGTGATATCCCACCCCCCACACCATTACACCCCCACCACCAGCCTGAACCGGTGATATCCCATCCCCCCACACCATTACACCCCCAGCACCAGCCTGAACCGGTGATATCCCATCCCCCACACCATTACACCCCCACCACCAGCCTGAACCGGTGATACCCCATCCCCCACACCATTACACCCCCACCACCAGCCTGAACCGGTGATACCCCATCCCCCACACCATTACACCCCTACCACCAGCCTGAACCGGTGATACCCCATCCCCCACACATTACACCCCCACCACCAGCCTGAACCGGTGATATCCCACCCCCCACACCATTACACCCCCACCACCAGCCTGAACCGGTGATATCCCATCCCCCACACCATTACACCCCCAGCACCAGCCTGAACCGGTGATACCCCATCCCCCACACCATTACACCCCCACCACCAGCCTGAACCGGTGATACCCCATCCCCCACACCATTACACCCCCACCACCAGCCTGAACCGGTGATACCCCATCCCCCAACACCATTACACCCCCACCACCAGCCTGAACCGGTGATACCCCATCCCCCACACCATGACACCCCCACCACCAGCCTGAACCGGTGATACCCCATCCCCCACACCATTACACCCCCACCACCAGCCTGAACCGGTGATACCCCACCCCCCACACCATTACACCCCCCCCACCAGCCTGAACCGGTGATATCCCATCCCCCACACCATTACACCCCCACCACCAGCCTGAACCGGTGATATCCCACCCCCCACACCATTACACCCCCACCACCAGCCTGAAACGGTGATATCCCATCCCCCCCACCATTACACCCCACCACCAGCCTGAACCGGTGATACCCCATCCCCCACACCATTACACCCCCACCACCAGCCTGAAACGGTGATATCCCATCCCCCCACACCATTACACCCCCACCACCAGCCTGAACCGGTGATATCCCACCCCCCACACCCCCACCACCAGCCTGAACCGGTGATACCCCATCCCCCACACCATTACACCACCACCACCAGCCTGAACCGGTGATACCCCATCCCCCACACCATTACACCCCCACCACCAGCCTGAACCGGTGATACCCCATCCCCCACACCATTACACCCCCACCACCAGCCTGAACCGGTGATACCCCATCCCCCAACACCATTACACCCCCACCACCAGCCTGAACCGGTGATACCCCACCCCCCCACACCATTACACCCCCACCACCAGCCTGAACCGGTGATACCCCATCCCCCACACCATTACACCCCCACCACCAGCCTGACCCGGTGATACCCCATCCCCCACACCATTACACCCCCACCACCAGCCTGAACCGGTGACACCCCATCCCCCCACACCATTACACCCCCCACCACCAGCCTGAACCGGTGATACCCCATCCCCCACACAATTACACCCCCACCACCAGCCTGAACCGGTAATATCCCATCCCCCACACCATTACACCCCCACCACCAGCCTGAACCTGTGATATCCCACCCCCCACACCATTACACCCCCACCACCAGCCTGAACTGGTAATATCCCATCCCCCACACCATTACACCCCCACCACCAGCCTGAACCGGTGATACCCCATCCCCCACACCATTACACCCCCACCACCAACCTGAACCGGTGATACCCCATCCCCCACACCATTACACCCCTACCACCAGCCTGAACCGGTGATATCCCACCCCCCACACCATTACACCCCCACCACCAGCCTGAACCGGTAATATCCCATCCCCCACACCATTACACCCCCACCACCAGCCTGAACCGGTGATACCCCATCCCCCCACACCATTACACCACCACCACCACCACCAGCCTGAACCGGTGATACCCCACCCCCCCACACCATTACACCACCACCACCAGCCTGAACCGGTGATACCCCATCCCCCACACCATTACACGCCCACCATCAGCCTGAACCGGTGATACCCCATCCCCCACACCATTACACCCCCACCACCAGCCTGAACCGGTGATATCCCATCCCCCACACCATTACACCCCCACCACCAACCTGAACCGGTGATATCCCACCCCCCACACCATTACACCCCCACCACCAGCCTGAACCGGTGATACCCCATCCCCCACACCATTACACCCCCACCACCAGCCTGAACCGGTGATACCCCATCCCCCACACCATTACACCCCCACCACCAGCCTGAACTGGTGATACCCCACCCCCCACACCATTACACCCCCACCACCAGCCTGAACCGGTGATACCCCATCCCCCACACCATTACACGCCCACCATCAGCCTGAACCGGTGATACCCCATCCCCCACACCATTACACCCCCACCACCAGCCTGAACCGGTGATACCCCATCCCCCACACCATTACACCCCCACCACCAGCCTGAACCGGTGATACCCCATCCCCCACACCATTACACCCCCACCACCAGCCTGAACCGGTGATATCCCACCCCCCACACCATTACACCCCCACCACCAGCCTGAACCGGTGATATCCCATCCCCCACACCATTACACCCCCACCACCAGCCTGAACCGGTGATACCCCATCCCCCACACCATTACACCCCCACCACCAGCCTGAACCGGTGATACCCCATCCCCCACACCATTACACCCCCACCACCAGCCTGAACCGGTGATATCCCATCCCCCACACCATTACATCCCCACCACCAGCCTGAACCGGTGATACCCCATCCCCCACACCATTACACCCCCACCACCAGCCTGAACCGGTGATACCCCATCCCCCACACCATTACACCCCCACCACCAGCCTGAACCGGTGATATCCCACCCCCCACACCATTACACCCCCACCACCAGCCTGAACCGGTGATATCCCATCCCCCACACCATTACACCCCCACCACCAGCCTGAACCGGTGATACCCCATCCCCCACACCATTACACCCCCACCACCAGCCTGAACCGGTGATACCCCATCCCCCACACCATTACACCCCCACCACCAGCCTGAACCGGTGATACCCCATCCCCCACACCATTACACCCCCACCACCAGCCTGAACCGGTGATACCCCATCCCCCACACCATTACACCCCCACCACCAGCCTGAACCGGTGATATCCCATCCCCCACACCATTACACCCCCACCACCAGCCTGAACCGGTGATGCCCCATCCCCCACACCATTACACCCCCACCACTAGCCTGAACCGGTGATACCCCATCCCCCACACCATTACACCCCCACCACTAGCGTGAACCGGTGATACCCCATCCCCCACACCATTACACCCCCACCACCAGCCTGAACCGGTGATACCCCATCCCCCACACCATTACACCCCCACCACCAGCCTGAACCGGTGATACCCCATCCCCCACACATTACACCCCCACCACCAGCCTGAACCGGTGATATCCCACCCCCCACACCATTACACCCCCACCACCAGCCTGAACCGGTGATATCCCATCCCCCACACCATTACACCCCCACCACCAGCCTGAACCGGTGATACCCCATCCCCCACACCATTACACCCCCACCACCAGCCTGAACCGGTGATACCCCATCCCCCAACACCATTACACCCCCACCACCAGCCTGAACCGGTGATATCCCACCCCCCACACCATTACACCCCCACCACCAGCCTGAACCGGTGATACCCCATCCCCCAACACCATTACACCCCCACCACCAGCCTGAACCGGTGATACCCCATCCCCCACACCATTACACCCCCACCACCAGCCTGAACCGGTGATACCCCATCCCCCAACACCATTACACCCCCACCACCAGCCTGAACCGGTGATACCCCATCCCCCACACCATGACACCCCCACCACCAGCCTGAACCGGTGATACCCCATCCCCCACACCATTACACCCCCACCACCAGCCTGAACCGGTGATACCCCACCCCCCACACCATTACACCCCCACCACCAACCTGAACCGGTGATATCCCACCCCCCACACCATTACACCCCCACCACCAGCCTGAAACGGTGATATCCCATCCCCCCACACCATTACACCCCCACCACCAGCCTGAAACGGTGATATCCCATCCCCCCACACCATTACACCCCCACCACCAGCCTGAACCGGTGATATCCCACCCCCCACACCCCCACCACCAGCCTGAACCGGTGATACCCCATCCCCCACACCATTACACCACCACCACCAGCCTGAACCGGTGATACCCCATCCCCCACACCATTACACCACCACCACCAGCCTGAACCGGTGATACCCCACCCCCCCACACCATTACACCCCCACCACCAGCCTGAACCGGTAATATCCCATCCCCCACACCATTACACCCCCACCACCAGCCTGAACCTGTGATATCCCACCCCCCACACCATTACACCCCCACCACCAGCCTGAACTGGTAATATCCCATCCCCCACACCATTACACCCCCACCACCAGCCTGAACCGGTGATACCCCATCCCCCACACCATTACACCCCCACCACCAGCCTGAACCGGTGATACCCCATCCCCCACACCATTACACCCCTACCACCAGCCTGAACCGGTGATATCCCACCCCCCACACCATTACACCCCCACCACCAGCCTGAACCGGTAATATCCCATCCCCCACACCATTACACCCCCACCACCAGCCTGAACCGGTGATACCCCATCCCCCACACCATTACACCCCCACCACCAGCCTGAACCGGTGATACCCCATCCCCCACACCATTACACCCCACCACCAGCCTGAACCGGTGATACCCCATCCCCCACACCATTACACCCCCACCACCAGCCTGAACCGGTGATACCCCATCCCCCACACCATTACACCACCACCACCACCACCAGCCTGAACCGGTGATATCCCACCCCCCACACCATTACACCCCCACCACCAGCCTGAACCGGTGATATCCCATCCCCCACATCATTACACCCCCACCACCAGCCTGAACCGGTGATACCCCACCCCCCCACACCATTACACCACCACCACCAGCCTGAACCGGTGATACCCCATCCCCCACACCATTACACGCCCACCATCAGCCTGAACCGGTGATACCCCATCCCCCACACCATTACACCCCCACCACCAGCCTGAACCGGTGATACCCCATCCCCCACACCATTACACCCCCACCACCAGCCTGAACCGGTGATATCCCATCCCCCACACCATTACACCCCCACCACCAACCTGAACCGGTGATATCCCACCCCCCACACCATTACACCCCCACCACCAGCCTGAACTGGTGATACCCCACCCCCCACACCATTACACCCCCACCACCAGCCTGAACCGGTGATACCCCATCCCCCACACCATTACACGCCCACCATCAGCCTGAACCGGTGATACCCCATCCCCCACACCATTACACCCCCACCACCAGCCTGAACCGGTGATACCCCATCCCCCACACCATTACACCCCCACCACCAGCCTGAACCGGTGATACCCCATCCCCCACACCATTACACCCCCACCACCAGCCTGAACCGGTGATACCCCATCCCCCACACCATTACACCCCCACCACCAGCCTGAACCGGTGATATCCCACCCCCCACACCATTACACCCCCACCACCAGCCTGAACCGGTGATATCCCATCCCCCACACCATTACACCCCCACCACCAGCCTGAACCGGTGATACCCCATCCCCCACACCATTACACCCCCACCACCAGCCTGAACCGGTGATACCCCATCCCCCACACCATTACACCCCCACCACCAGCCTGAACCGGTGATACCCCATCCCCCACACCATTACACCCCCACCACCAGCCTGAACCGGTGATATCCCACCCCCCACGCCATTACACCCCCACCACCAGCCTGAACCGGTGATATCCCATCCCCCACACCATTACACCCCCACCACCAGCCTGAACCGGTGATACCCCATCCCCCACACCATTACACCCCCACCACCAGCCTGAACCGGTGATACCCCATCCCCCACACCATTACACCCCCACCACCAGCCTGAACCGGTGATACCCCATCCCCCACACCATTACACCCCCACCACCAGCCTGAACCGGTGATATCCCATCCCCCACACCATTACACCCCCACCACCAGCCTGAACCGGTGATGCCCCATCCCCCACACCATTACACCCCCACCACTAGCCTGAACCGGTGATACCCCATCCCCCACACCATTACACCCCCACCACCAGCCTGAACCGGTGATACACCATCCCCCCACACCATTACACCCCCACCACCAGCCTGAACCGGTGATACCCCATCCCCCACACCATTACACCCCCACCACCAGCCTGAACCGGTGATACCCCATCCCCCCACACCATTACACCCCCACCACCAGCCTGAACCGGTGATATCCCATCCCCCACACCATTACACCCCCACCACCAGCCTGAACCGGTGATACCCCACCCCCCCACACCATTACACCCCCACCACCAGCCTGAACCGGTGATACTCCATCCCCCACACCATTACACCCCCCCCACCAGCCTGAACCGGCGATACCCCATCCCCCACACCATTACACCCCCACCACCAGCCTGAACCGGTAATATCCCACCCCCCACACCATTACACCCCCACCACCAGCCTGAACTGGTGATACCCCATCCCCCACACCATTACACCCCCACCACCAGCCTGAACCGGTGATACTCCATCCCCCACACCATTACACCCCCACCACCAGCCTGAACCGGTGATACCCCATCCCCCACACCATTACACCCCCACCACCAGCCTGAACCGGTAATATCCCACCCCCCACACCATTACACCCCCACCACCAGCCTGAACCGGTAATATCCCATCCCCCACACCATTACACCCCCACCACCAGCCTGAACCGGTGATACCCCATCCCCCACACCATTACACCCCCACCACCAGCCTGAACCGGTGATACCCCATCCCCCACACCATTACACCCCCACCACCAACCTGAACCGGTGATACCCCACCCCCCACACCATTACACCCCCACCACCAGCCTGAACTGGTAATATCCCATCCCCCACACCATTACACCCCCACCACCAGCCTGAACCGGTGATATCCCACCCCCCACACCATTACACCCCCACCACCAGCCTGAAACGGTGATATCCCATCCCCCCACACCATTACACCCCCACCACCAGCCTGAACCGGTGATATCCCACCCCCCACACCATTACACCCCCACCACCAGCCTGAAACGGTGATATCCCATCCCCCCACACCATTACACCCCCACCACCAGCCTGAACTGGTAATATCCCATCCCCCACACCATTACACCCCCACCACCAGCCTGAACCCGTGATATCCCACCCCCCACACCATTACACCCCCACCACCAGCCTGAAACGGTGATATCCCATCCCCCCACACCATTACACCCCCACCACCAGCCTGAACCGGTGATATCCCACCCCCCACACCCCCACCACCAGCCTGAACCGGTGATATCCCATCCCCCACACCATTACACCCCCACCACCAGCCTGAACCGGTGATACCCCATCCCCCACACCATTACACCCCCACCACCAGCCTGAACCGGTGATACCCCATTCCCCACACCATTACACCCCCACCACCAGTCTGAACCGGTGATACCCCATCCCCCCACACCATTACACCCCACCACCAGCCTGAACCGGTGATACCCCATCCCCCACACCATTACACCCCCACCACCAGCCTGAACCGGTGATATCCCACCCCCCACACCATTACACCCCCACCACCAGCCTGAACCGGTGATACCCCACCCCACCCCCCCCCCCCACACCATTACACCACCACCACCATCACCAGCCTGAACCGGTGATATCCCACCCCCCACACCATTACACCCCCACCACCAGCCTGAAACGGTGATATCCCATCCCCCCACACCATTACACCCCCACCACCAGCCTGAACCGGTGATATCCCACCCCCCACACCCCCACCACCAGCCTGAACCGGTGATATCCCATCCCCCACACCATTACACCCCCACCACCAGCCTGAACCGGTGATATCCCACCCCCCACACCCCCACCACCAGCCTGAACCGGTGATACTCCATCCCCCACACCATTACACCCCCCCACCAGCCTGAACCGGTGATACCCCACCCCCCCCCACACCATTACACCACCACCACCACCACCACCAGCCTGAACCGGTGATATCCCACCCCCCACACCATTACACCCCCACCACCAGCCTGAACCGGTGATACCCCACCCCCCCCCACACCATTACACCACCACCACCACCACCAGCCTGAACCGGTGATATCCCACCCCCCACACCATTACACCCCCACCACCAGCCTGAACCGGTGATATCCCATCCCCCACACCATTACACCCCCACCACCAGCCTGAACCGGTGATATCCCACCCCCCACACCATTACACCCCCACCACCAGCCTGAACCGGTGATATCCCATCCCCCACACCATTACACCCCCACCACCAGCCTGAACCGGTGATACCCCATCCCCCACACCATTACACCCCCACCACCAGCCTGAACCGGTGATACCCCACCCCCACACCATTACACCCCCACCACCAGCCTGAACCGGTGATATCCCACCCCCCACACCATTACACCCCCACCACCAGCCTGAACCGGTGATACCCCATCCCCCACACCATTACACCCCCACCACCAGCCTGAACCGGTGATACCCCATCCCCCACACCATTACACCCCCACCACCAGCCTGAACCAGTGATACCCCATCCCCCACATCATTACACCCCCACCACCAGCCTGAACCGGTGATATCCCATCCCCCACACCCCCACCACCAGCCTGAACCGGTGATACCCCATCCCCCACACCATTACACCCCCACCACCAGCCTGAACCGGTGATACCCCATCCCCCACACCATTACACCCCCACCACCAGCCTGAACCGGTGATACCCCATCCCCCACACCATTACACCCCCACCACCAGCCTGAACCGGTGATACCCCATCCCCCACACCATTACACCACCACCACCAGCCTGAACCGGTGATACCCCACCCCCCCACACCATTACACCCCCACCACCAGCCTGAACCGGTGATACCCCATCCCCCACACCATTACACCCCCACCACCAGCCTGAACCGGTGATACCCCATCCCCCACACCATTACACCCCCACCACCAGCCTGAACCGGTGATACCCCATCCCCCACACCATTACACCCCCACCACTAGCCTGAACCGGTGATACCCCACCCCCCACACCATTACACCCCCACCACCAGCCTGAACCGGTGATACTCCATCCCCCACACCATTACACCCCCACCACCAGCCTGAACCGGTGATACCCCATCCCCCACACCATTACACCCCCACCACCAGCCTTAACCGGTGATACCCCATCCCCCACACCATTACACCCCCACCACCAGCCTGAACCGGTAATATCCCACCCCCCACACCATTACACCCCCACCACCAGCCTGAACCGGTAATATCCCACCCCCCACATCATTACACCCCCACCACCAGCCTGAACCGGTGATATCCCACCCCCCACACCATTACACCCCCACCACCAGCCTGAACCGGTAATATCCCACCCCCCACATCATTACACCCCCACCACCAGCCTGAACCGGTGATATCCCATCCCCCACACCATTACACCCCCCCCACCAGCCTGAACCGGCGATACCCCATCTCCCACACCATTACACCCCCACCACCAGCCTGAACCGGTAATATCCCACCCCCCACACCATTACACCCCCACCACCAGCCTGAACCGGTAATATCCCATCCCCCACACCATTACACCCCCACCACCAGCCTGAACCGGTGATACCCCATCCCCCACACCATTACACCCCCACCACCAACCTGAACCGGTGATACCCCACCCCCCACACCATTACACCCCCACCACCAGCCTGAACCCGTGATACCCCATCCCCCACACCATTACACCCCCACCACCAGCCTGAACCGGTGATACCCCATCCCCCACACCATTACACCCCCACCACCAGCCTGAACCAGTGATATCCCACCCCCCACACCATTACACCCCCACCACCAGCCTGAACCGGTGATACCCCACCCCACCCCCCCCCACACCATTACACCACCACCACCACCACCAGCCTGAACCGGTGATATCCCACCCCCCACACCATTACACCCCCACCACCAGCCTGAACCGGTGATATCCCATCCCCCACACCATTACACCCCCACCACCAGCCTGAACCGGTGATACCCCACCCCCCCACACCATTACACCACCACCACCACCAGCCTGAACCGGTGATACCCCATCCCCCACACCATTACACCCGCACCATCAGCCTGAACCGGTGATACCCCATCCCCCACACCATTACACCCCCACCACCAGCCTGAACCGGTGATACCCCATCCCCCACACCATTACACCCCCACCACCAGCCTGAACCGGTGATACCCCATCCCCCACACCATTACACCCCCACCACCAGCCTGAACCGGTGATACCCCATCCCCCACACCATTACACCCCCACCACCAGCCTGAACCGGTAATATCCCACCCCCCACACCATTACACCCCCACCACCAGCCTGAACCGGTAATATCCCACCCCCCACACCATTACACCCCCACCACCAGCCTGAACCGGTGATATCCCATCCCCCACACCATTACACCCCCACCACCAGCCTGAACCGGTGATACCCCATCCCCCACACCATTACACCCCCACCACCAACCTGAACCGGTGATACCCCACCCCCCACACCATTACACCCCCACCACCAGCCTGAACCCGTGATATCCCACCCCCCACACCATTACACCCCCACCACCAGCCTGAAACGGTGATATCCCATCCCCCCACACCATTACACCCCCACCACCAGCCTGAACCGGTGATATCCCACCCCCCACACCCCCACCACCAGCCTGAACCGGTGATATCCCATCCCCCACACCATTACACCCCCACCACCAGCCTGAACCGGTGATATCCCACCCCCCACACCCCCACCACCAGCCTGAACCGGTGATATCCCATCCCCCACATCATTACACCCCCACCACCAGCCTGAACCGGTGATATCCCACCCCCCACACCATTACACCCCCACCACCAGCCTGAACCGGTGATACCCCCCCCCCCACACCATTACACCACCACCACCACCACCACCAGCCTGAACCGGTGATATCCCACCCCCCACACCATTACACCCCCACCACCAGCCTGAACCGGTGATATCCCACCCCCCACACCATTACACCCCCACCACCAGCCTGAACCGGTGATACCCCCCCCCACACACCATTACACCACCACCACCACCACCAGCCTGAACCGGTGATATCCCACCCCCCACACCATTACACCCCCACCACCAGCCTGAACCGGTGATACCCCATCCCCCACACCATTACACCCCCACCACCAGCCTGAACCGGTGATACCCCATCCCCCACACCATTACACCCCCACCACCAGCCTGAACCGGTGATACCCCATCCCCCACACCATTACACCCCCACCACCAGCCTGAACCGGTGATACCCCATCCCCCACACCATTACACCCCCACCACCAGCCTGAACCGGTGATACCCCATCCCCCACACCATTACACCCCCACCACCAGCCTGAACCGGTGATACCCCATCCCCCACACCATTACACCCCCACCACCAGCCTGAACCGGTGATACCCCATCCCCCACACCATTACACCCCCACCACCAGCCTGAACCGGTGATACCCCATCCCCCACACCATTACACCCCCACCACCAGCCTGAACCGGTAATATCCCATCCCCCACACCATTACACCGCCACCACCAGCCTGAACCGGTGATACCCCATCCCCCACACCATTACATCCACACCACCAGCCTGAACCGGTGATACCCTATCCCCCACACCATTACACCCCCACCACCAGCCTGAACCGGTGATACCCCATCCCCCACACCATTACACCCCCACCACCAGCCTGAACCGGTGATACTCCATCCCCCACACCATTACACCCCCACCACCAGCCTGAACCGGTGATACCCCATCCCCCACACCATTACACCCCCACCACCAGCCTGAACCGGTGATATCCCACCCCCCACACCATTACACCCCCACCACCAGCCTGAACCGGTAATATCCCATCCCCCACACCATTACACCCCCACCACCAGCCTGAACCGGTGATACCCCATCCCCCACACCATTACACCCCCACCACCAGCCTGAACCGGTGATACCCCACCCCCCCACACCATTACACCACCACCACCAGCCTGAACCGGTGATATCCCACCCCCCACACCATTACACCCCCACCACCAGCCTGAACCGGTGATACCCCACCCCCCCACACCATTACACCACCACCACCAGCCTGAACCGGTGATATCCCACCCCCCACACCATTACACCCCCACCACCAGCCTGAACCGGTGATACCCCATCCCCCACACCATTACACCCCCACCACCAGCCTGAACCGGTGATACCCCATCCCCCACACCATTACACCCCCACCACCAGCCTGAACCGGTGATACCCCATACCATTACACCCCCACCACCAGCCTGAACCGGTGATACCCCATCCCCCACACCATTACACCCCCACCACCAGCCTGAACCGGTGATATCCCATCCCCCACACCATTACACCCCCACCACCAGCCTGAACCGGTGATACCCCATCCCCCACACCATTACACCCCCACCACCAACCTGAACCGGTGATACCCCACCCCCCACACCATTACACCCCCACCACCAGCCTGAACCCGTGATATCCCACCCCCCACACCATTACACCCCCACCACCAGCCTGAAACGGTGATACCCCATCCCCCACACCATTACACCCCCACCACCAGCCTGAACCGGTGATATCCCACCCCCCCCACACCATTACACCCCCACCACCAGCCTGAACCGGTGATATCCCATCCCCCACACCATTACACCCCCACCACCAGCCTGAACCGGTGATATCCCACCCCCCACACCATTACACCCCCACCACCAGCCTGAACCGGTGATATCCCATCCCCCACACCATTACACCCCCACCACCAGCCTGAACCGGTGATACCCCATCCCCCACACCATTACACCCCCACCAACCTGAACCGGTGATACCCCACCCCCCACACCATTACACCCCCACCACCAGCCTGAACCCGTGATATCCCACCCCCCACACCATTACACCCCCACCACCAGCCTGAACCGGTGATATCCCACCCCCCACACCCCCACCACCAGCCTGAACCGGTGATATCCCATCCCCCACACCATTACACCCCCACCACCAGCCTGAACCGGTGATACCCCATCCCCCACACCATTACACCCCCACCACCAGCCTGAACCGGTGATACCCCATCCCCCACACCATTACACCCCCACCACCAGCCTGAACCAGTGATAGAAGGCAGGATGGATTCATGCGCCAAATTCTGAGCCCACCATCTGAATGTCGCAGCTGAAATCCAGACTCCTCAGACCCGGCAACGTTTTTCCAATCTTCTATTGTCCAATTTTTGGTGATCCTGTGCCAATTGTAGCCTCAGTTTCCTGTTCTTAGCTGACAGGAGTGGCACCCGGTGTGGTCTTCTGCTGCTGTAGCCCATCTGCTTCAAGTTTGGACGTGTTGTGCGTTCAGAGATGGTATTCTGCATACCTTGGGTGTAACGAGGGGTTATTTGAGTTACTGTGGCCTTTCTATCATCTGGAACCAGTCTGCCCCATTCTCCTCTGACCTCAGCAAGGCATTTTCCTCCACACAACCGCCGCTCACTATATATTTTCTCTTTTTCCCACCATTCTCTGTAAACCCGAGAGATGGTTGTGTGTGAAAATCCCAGAAGTACTCAGACCGGCCCGTCTGCCACCAACAACCATCCCACGTTCTAAGTCACTTCAATCGCCTTCATTCTGAGGCTTGGTTTGAACTTGAGCAAGTCGTCTACACCACGTCTAGATGCCTAAATCTCTCTCTTATATATTTTATTTATGATGATATAATATTCGGAAACAATGCTAAAGAAAAAAAAAAAACTTCAAATGGCAATGAAATTGCGGAGCGGGGGAGGAGTGCAGTGATCTCCAGTCTCTCAGGGGACTGAAGATAGTTCAATAAGTTCCTTCATTTGTCATTCAGGTGTTTCTGCCACGTGAATCCCATACGATCGGTCTGGTCACCGCCGTAGCCAGCTGCAGATCCTCACCATTCGGCGTTCTGGTCCGATTCCAAGTTGGACACAAAGTGGAATAATTACATTTTTTTTTTTTTTAATGCGCCGGCTCGCCTTAGTCTGCCTGGATAAGAGCCCAGAAAAGATGAAAAAATAAAAAAACAGCAGAGAGATAAAAAGGCGAAGAGACCCGGGAGGGGGGCCGTTCACAATGCGGCCCGGCGTGCCGAGGGGACACTCCTTAATTCAGCGTTTAAATGGAAAAGACCCTCTCCCCGCCAACCACAGGAGCGGGCAGAAGAGAAGGCGCCCAACCCGGTCACGTGACCACGATTCACCGCTAGAATTGAAAGCAGACGTCTCTCTGACGCAGTCCTCTGGGAGAACTTGCCCCGCGGCACCTGGAGATTTTACTAAACGCGAGTCATAAATTCCCCCCCCCACAACTGCCTGTTCTCTCTCACCCATTCCCGATTCTATAAAGATTTTCCAATACAATGTTTCCAAATGTAACCTTCTGTAGATGTCAAACAATCGATACAATCTCAGAGAAGTTACAACATGGAGAAAGCCATCTCTGCAGCTTTCATTAAACCATCCCTGGTGATCCCGCCATGTAGGTCCCCTTGATCAGGCACTTCCTGTTATATGGTGGCAACGCTTTGCCCATGTTTCCCAATTGGTGTCCTGTGTTGTCACTCGGTCACATGGGATTCCAATGGAGACTACACATGGGCATGGGCCGCTGTTGTCACCATCAGGAAACCCAGCCTGGGAAATGCCATGCAGCCATCATTGGAGTTCATATAGACAAGAAACAGCTGCAAAGAGGCTTTAGGAGATCAGCAGCACTGGAAAGGCAACAAATAAAAAAAATAGAAGAAAAAAAAAAGTACCGTATTCTAATAGATTGGTAATTTCCTATATAAAGCAACAGTATTCTTTAGAAAAAGGTCCACCTCTGAAAAGGTAATCCCTTAGGCTGCAGTAAGTGACTTTGTCTAGGCTGAGATGTCTGCTGCAGGCAGGAGGAAGCATTTCCTCAGTCTCCTCTCCCTCAGTGATCAGACTGCCCATTGTAACTTTGTAGCACATCACAAGGTAGGAGGTCACAACATAGTAACTTAGGCCGGCCATAGATGTATTGAATCTCAGCTGGTTCAGAAGGAACTGGCAATGTTTCGATCCATCTATGGGCAAGATTGGTTGTACCGAAGTCAAACAAGCGATCGACTTCAGTACAGCCAGAATTTTTTTTTTTTTATCATGCGATCACTGCCAACAAAACACAATGGCGCTGTAGGAGGGATTCCCCACCAACACTGTGCTTAGAAGAAATCGATCAATTTATTTTTCTTTCACCTGTGATAGAAGGAATGAAAATCGTATAATCTATGGCTGGCTTTAGTAGGCAAGTCACACGGCGAGTTTTGCACAGCAGGACCGGTCGGATCTAGCTTGCGGCATCTCCTCCCTCGCAATAAAGAAAAGAAAAACAAAAGAATAAAAATGCCCAAGCAATAAATACCGCCAACATGTGAAGCGAAATTAAGCAACGCCGGTTAATATTAATTAAGGTTACGGTGGAGATTCTTGGGCAGTAATGAGCGTTTTCATAACTCACGCCGCTCGCTCAAAAGGAACATCCGTCTCCATCACCCTGACAGCGAGGAGCTTAATGGCTTTTTCACGGCGGGATCACCCCTCTCCGGGGCCGCTTTAATTAATGCCGGCCGTAGATCAGCAAACGCTGCGTTCAATGGTGATACATCACCGCGTCACCCTCGTCCCTGCCGGGACCTCACAGCGAGATGGACGGCGCTGACATCACATTTTACAACCTTGCATTTTCCTTGCAGCGAAAAAATAAAAATGCTCACCATTCCCTGGAAGGAGAGTTGGCAAGATGAAAAAACACTGCCGGTAATTTATCGTAGTGAACGTAAAGAATCCACCAGCATGTGACGTTCACACGGAGACTCCACCAGCATGTGACATTCACACAGAGACTCCACCAGCATGTGACGTTCCATCAAAACGCATCTCAACGCACGTGTTACGTGCGACAACACGCATCATTATGCACACAAAAGCATCACGACTCTCAATGCAAGGTGTATTTGCTAAAAAAAAAAGAAAAAGAAAAATGCATGGGTGGGAATCTGTATTGTGGGTTGTCTGCGAGCATGTTGGCGCGTGCTGTGTAGAGAGAACAAAAGGCGTGGCCTCGTGGGAGGGGCATCACAGAATATCAACCGCTGACCAGCTGCAATCTTTTGCTCACTCAATTAGCATGTCGAGACATCTCAGGGGCTGCAAAGGTGCAAAATTAGTAAATAGCATTCTGGTACCGTGCTGGGGGCTGCAACTTGGTAATGACACAAGGGAATCATGGGAGTACCCAGAACTCTTTGCTGCATAGCCAGCAAAAAAAAAAAAGAACACATTTTTAATATCGATTTTAAAATTATTAATAATGATAAAATATAATGTGCATGATAGGAATTCTAAAGAGTATAATTTGATATACATTAAAAAATATAATATATATATATATATATATATATATATATATATATATATTATATATATATTTATATATATATATATATATATATATATATATATATATAAAAACACACAGTATCTCACAAAAGTAAGTACACCCCGCACATTTTTGTAAATCTTTTCTTGTATCTTTTCATGTGACAACACTGAAGAAATGACACTTTGCTACAATGTAAAGTAGTGAGTGTACAGCTTGTATAACAGTGTAAATTTGCTGTCCCCTCAAAATAACTCAACACACAGCCATTAATGTCTAAACTGCTGTCAACAAAAGTAAGTACACCCCTAAGTGAAAATGTCCAAATTGGGCCCAATTAGCCATTTTCCCTCCCTGGTGTCATGTGACTCATTAGTGTTACAAGGTCTCAGGTGTGAATGGGGAGCAAGCGTGTTAAATTTGGTGTTATCGCTCTCACTCTCTCATACTGGTCACTGGAAGTTCAACATGGCACCTCATGGCAAAGAACTCCGAGGATCTGAAAAAAAAGAATTGTTGCGCTACATAAAGATGGCCGAGGCTATAAGAAGATTGCCAAGACCCTGAAACTGAGCTGCAGCACAGTGGCCAAGACCATCCAGCAGTTTAACAGGAAAAGGTTCCACTTTTGTGAGATACTGTAATACTGTATATACAGTGGATATAAAAAGTCTACACACCCGTTAATATTTCTGTGATGTAAATGTAGCGCCCCTTTACTTTTCAGGGGGTGCTATGTACTTAAATTTAGGGGTTGGTCTGAGCTAGTGTCAAGGCTCAGACCACTTTGATTTGTTAGTACTCGCTTCTGCCTATGTGATGTAGCCTGATGTGCAATTCCCTGTAGGTGGCACTGCAAAATCAGGTCAGGGTTGAACCGTGGGTGACATTGCTATGCCTTAGGGCAGTGGTTCTCAACTCCTGTCCTCAGGACCCACTAACAGGCCAGATTTTAAGTATTACCTTGGGGAGATGCAGACTAAAATCCTGCAATCCCTAAGCAGCAAATTATATCACCTGTGATGCATTTCAGTTATCTTTGCAAACCTGGCCTGTTAGTGGGTCCTGAGGACTGGAGTTGAGAACCACTGCCTTAGGGTGTCCCCTCTCGGCAGTGGTGCGGTGGGTGTGGTTGACCTGCTGTGCATGCTGGGAGAGGATACAAGGGGCAGACGCCATTTTTTGGTGAGTCTGGAGTGGAGACTGGAGAGTGAGCGGTTCGCGCCACCCGGCCCCAGAGGCCAGGGGTGCGCTCGTCTCAGTCTCAGGTACCTTTAGCCTGGGGCTGCAACTCCATTAGTAGGCCCAGCACCTTTAGCTGAGGCCCATCTCCAAAAGAAGAATCCCAGGGTGCCCGGGAGAGGGTGGACCCGCTTCTAAGAAGAGGAGACGGGGGGAGGACCTTTCTGATGGACCGGTGAGAGTTCACGGTGAAAGAGGCCTGGTTACCTTCTGGAGGGATTCAAAGATCCATCACAGGCCTTGCAACGTGCTATCACTGGCACCTGTCCTTGTGTTGCAATTGCTGAGGAGTTTGGGACTTAAAGATTCTGTGGCAGAGAATCTCCCGATCGTATCTCTAGGAAAACCTAAAGTGAACGTCCGAGCATCACTCCGGCTGCTAGGATCTCCGCTCTTACAGGGGACTATCCGGGTGAGCTAAACCCACTCGGGATCGAGTGGCGACCATCATACCAGTTTGTGCCTGGACCCATCTCCCAAACCTTACTGTCCTTTCTCTCCTCCACCTTTCCTGTCTGCTGAACTTGAACCTGCTTGTGACATAAACTCAGCGTTGGAGTTAAAGTGGTGTGGACATTGGCCTTCCTGGGGAGAAATAGAGACTTGTCCTTATACTCTAGGAGACAAGAACCAGTCTGATGGGAAACTTTGCTGCAGGACCCAAAATTGTTAACACCGCTCAACCTCCTCAAACAGGAGGGTACGGGCATATAGCGCGGTGTGCCTTGACCTGCAGGGGAGCCAACAGGCAGGGAAAAGGTCCGTGTGTCACATAAAAAAAATGACAAAGATACAGTAAAAAATGTCAGAACTTTTTCCACCTTTAAGCCCTTTTCACACTTCTACAACTTCAAAGTCGTGCGATTTTGCCACAATTCCTTGTCACCGCACAGCCAGTACTTGCCAGATATTCCTGCAGATCCTTTTAATGTTGGCTGTAGGCCTCTTGGCAGCCTCCCTGACCAGTTTTCTTCTCGTCTTTTCATCCATTTTGGAGGGACGTCCAGTTCTTGGTGATGTCACCATTGTGACAGATTTTCTCCACTTGATGAGGACGGTCTTCACTGTGTTCCATGGTATATCTAATGCCTTGGAAATTCTTTTCTACCCTTCTCCTGACTGAGACCTTCTAACAATGAGATCCCTCTGATGCTTTGGAAGCTCTCTGAGGACCATGGATTTTTCTGTAGAATGCGACTAAGAAAATGTCAGGAAAGACCTACTAGAACAGCAGAACTTTATTTGGGGTTAATCGGAGGTACTTTAAATGATGGCGGGTGTGTACTGACTCCTACTTAACATGAGTTTGAATGTGATTAATTCTGAACACAGCGACACCCCCAGTTATAAGAGGGTGTGCACACTTATGCAACCACATTATTTTAATTTTTAATTTTTTACTCCCCCCCCCCCCCCCCAAAAGATTTCAGTTTGTTTTTCAACGGAGTTATACCGTTTATAGGTCACATTAAAAAGGTGGAAAAAGTTCTGCAACGATTTATCTTTGTTTTATTTTTTTACATCACAGAAACCTGAGATTTTACCAACAGGGGTGTGTATACTTTTTATATTCACTGTATACGCTGCAGTATTTTTTTTTATGGGGGGGGGGTTTAAAGACAGGCCCCCCCCCCCCCCCCGAGGAGAGACTTCCATTGTGCCTTCCGCGTCACAGGAAGAAGAAATCAATATTCCTACAAAAGGAGGTCAGGACCGATCCTCTGCGTCCTTCAGGGCCTGACAGCGACAAATCCCCGTAACGCTGATATACCGCCGTGCTTTAATCTATAAAGCAATAAAGCTATTAAAAAGGCACGCATGCCCAATACCTGACCCGACCATTCATATCGCTGGCGCTCGGACAATCCGCCACAGCATACCAGAAGATTACATCTATCCCCCCCCCCCCCCCCCGCGAAGGTGGGGGGGGGGAATGTCAGAGATGGAGAAGATTCTTCTCACTATAGTGCTAACATCAGATATGTGGGGCTCATTTAGTTCATAGCGCTAATATTTACACTACAGCGCTAACATTCATTCATGCTATAGCACCGACTTTCAATGTTTGGGGCTCATTCACACTAAAGCACTGACATCCAATGTCTGGGGCTCATTCATGTCGGGGGCTCATTCACACTATAGCACCAACTGCCGGTGTCTGGGGCTCATTCACACTATAGTACTGACTTCCAACACGTGGGGCTCATTCATGTCTGGGGCTCATTCATGTCTGGGGCTCACTCACACTATAGCACTGACTTCCAATGTCTGGGGCTCATTCACACTATAGTACTGACTTCCAACACGTGGGGCTCATTCATGTCTGGGGCTCATTCATGTCTGGGGCTCACTCACACTATAGCACTGACTTCCAATGTCTGGGGCTCATTCACACTATAGTACTGACTTCCAACACTTGGGACTCATTCATGTCTGGGGCTCATTCACACTATAGCACGGACTTCCAATGTCTGGGGCTCATTCACACTATAGCACTGACTTCCAACACTTGGGACTCATTCATGTCTGGGGCTCATTCACACTATAGCACGGACTTCCAATGTCTGGGGCTCATTCACAGTATAGTACTGACTTCCAACACTTGGGGCTCATTCATGTCTGGGGCTCACTCACACTATAGCACTGACTTCCAATGTCTGGGGCTCATTCACACTATAGTACTGACTTCCAACACGTGGGGCTCATTCATGTCTGGGGCTCACTCACACTATAGCACTGACTTCCAATGTCTGGGGCTCATTCACACTATAGTACAGACTTCCAACACTTGGGGCTCATTCATGTCTGGGGCTCACTCACACTATAGCACTGACTTCCAATGTCTGGGGCTCATTCACACTATAGTACAGACTTCCAACACTTGGGGCTCATTCATGTCTGGGGCTCACTCACACTATAGCACTGACTTCCAATGTCTGGGGCTCATTCACACTATAGTACTGACTTCCAACACGTGGGGCTCATTCATGTCTGGGGCTCACTCACACTATAGCACTGACTTCCAATGTCTGGGGCTCATTCACACTATAGTACTGACTTCCAACACTTGGGGCTCATTCATGTCTGGGGCTAATTCACACTATAGCACGGACTTCCAATGTCTGGGGCTCATTCACAGTATAGTACTGACTTCCAACACTTGGGGCTCATTCATGTCTGGGGCTCATTCACACTATAGCACGGACTTCCAATGTCTGGGGCTCATTCACACTATAGTACTGACTTCCAACACTTGGGGCTCATTCATGTCTGGGGCTCACTCACACTATAGCACTGACTTCCAATGTCTGGGGCTCATTCACACTATAGTACTGACTTCCAACACTTGGGACTCATTCATGTCTGGGGCTCATTCACACTATAGCACGGACTTCCAATGTCTGGGGCTCATTCACACTATAGTACTGACTTCCAACACTTGGGACTCATTCATGTCTGGGGCTCACTCACACTATAGCACTGACTTCCAATGTCTGGGGCTCATTCACACTATAGTACTGACTTCCAACACGTGGGGCTCATTCATGTCTGGGGCTCATTCACACTATAGCACTGACTTCCAATGTCTGGGGCTCATTCACACTATAGTACTGACTTCCAACACTTGGGACTCATTCATGTCTGGGGCTCATTCACACTATAGCACGGACTTCCAATGTCTGGGGCTCATTCACAGTATAGTACTGACTTCCAACACTTGGGGCTCATTCATGTCTGGGGCTCACTCACACTATAGCACTGACTTCCAATGTCTGGGGCTCATTCACACTATAGTACTGACTTCCAACACTTGGGGCTCATTCATGTCTGGGGCTCACTCACACTATAGCACGGACTTCCAATGTCTGGGGCTCATTCACACTATAGTACTGACTTCCAACACGTGGGGCTCATTCATGTCTGGGGCTCACTCACACTATAGCACTGACTTCCAATGTCTGGGGCTCATTCACACTATAGTACTGACTTCCAACACTTGGGGCTCATTCATGTCTGGGGCTCATTCACACTATAGCACGGACTTCCAATGTCTGGGGCTCATTCACAGTATAGTACTGACTTCCAACACTTGGTGCTCATTCATGTCTGGGGCTCACTCACACTATAGCACTGACTTCCAATGTCTGGGGCTCATTCACAGTATAGTACTGACTTCCAACACTTGGGGCTCATTCATGTCTGGGGCTCACTCACACTATAGCACGGACTTCCAATGTCTGGGGCTCATTCACAGTATAGTACTGACTTCCAACACTTGGGGCTCATTCATGTCTGGGGCTCACTCACACTATAGCACTGACTTCCAATGTCTGGGGCTCATTCACACTATAGTACTGACTTCCAACACTTGGGGCTCATTCATGTCTGGGGCTCACTCACACTATAGCACTGACTTCCAATGTCTGGGGCTCATTCACACTATAGTACTGACTTCCAACACTTGGGACTCATTCATGTCTGGGGCTCATTCACACTATAGCACGGACTTCCAATGTCTGGGGCTCATTCACAGTATAGTACTGACTTCCAACACTTGGGGCTCATTCATGTCTGGGGCTCACTCACACTATAGCACTGACTTCCAATGTCTGGGGCTCATTCACACTATAGTACTGACTTCCAACACTTGGGGCTCATTCATGTCTGGGGCTCACTCACACTATAGCACTGACTTCCAATGTCTGGGGCTCATTCACACTATAGTACTGACTTCCAACACTTGGGACTCATTCATGTCTGGGGCTCATTCACACTATAGCACGGACTTCCAATGTCTGGGGCTCATTCACACTATAGTACTGACTTCCAACACTTGGGACTCATTCATGTCTGGGGCTCATTCACACTATAGCACGGACTTCCAATGTCTGGGGCTCATTCACACTATAGTACTGACTTCCAACACTTGGGACTCATTCATGTCTGGGGCTCACTCACACTATAGCACTGACTTCCAATGTCTGGGGCTCATTCACACTATAGTACTGACTTCCAACACGTGGGGCTCATTCATGTCTGGGGCTCACTCACACTATAGCACTGACTTCCAATGTCAGGGGCTCATTCACACTATAGTACTGACTTCCAACACTTGGGACTCATTCATGTCTGGGGCTCATTCACACTATAGCACGGACTTCCAATGTCTGGGGCTCATTCACAGTATAGTACTGACTTCCAACACTTGGGGCTCATTCATGTCTGGGGCTCACTCACACTATAGCACTGACTTCCAATGTCTGGGGCTCATTCACACTATAGTACTGACTTCCAACACTTGGGACTCATTCATGTCTGGGGCTCATTCACACTATAGCACGGACTTCCAATGTCTGGGGCTCATTCACACTATAGTACTGACTTCCAACACTTGGGACTCATTCATGTCTGGGGCTCACTCACACTATAGCACTGACTTCCAATGTCTGGTGCTCCTTTTTGTCGGGGGCTCATTCACACTATAGCACCAACTGATGATGTCTGGGGCTCATTCATACTATAGCACTGACTTCCAAATCCCTGGGGCTCATTCATGTCAGGGGCTTATTCATACTATAGCACCAACTGCCGATGTCTGGGGTTCATTCACACTATTGCTCCAACTGCCGATGTCTGGGGTTCATTCACACTATAGCACTGACTTCCAACACTTGGGACTCATTCATGTCTGGGGCTCATTCACACTATAGCACGGACTTCCAATGTCTGGGGCTCATTCACACTATAGTACTGACTTCCAACACTTGGGGCTCATTCATGTCTGGGGCTCACTCACACTATAGCACGGACTTCCAATGTCTGGGGCTCATTCACACTATAGCACTGACTTCCAACACTTGGGACTCATTCATGTCTGGGGCTCATTCATACTATAGCACTGACTTCCAAATCCCTGGGGCTCATTCATGTCAGGGGCTTATTCATACTATAGCACCAACTGCCGATGTCTGGGGTTCATTCACACTATTGCTCCAACTGCCGATGTCTGGGGTTCATTCACACTATTGCTCCAACTGCCGATGTCTGGGGCTCATTCACACTATAGCACCAACTGCTAATGTCTGGGGCCTCATTCACAGTATAGTACTGACTTCCAACGCTTGGGACTCATTCATGTCTGGGGCTCACTCACACTATAGCACTGACTTCCAATGTCTGGGGCTCATTCATGTCTGGGGCTCATTCACACTATAGCACCAACTGCCGATGTCTGGTGCTCCTTTATGTCGGGGGCTCATTCACACTTTAGCACCAACTGCCGATGTCTGGGGCTCATTCACACTATAGCACTGACTTCCAATGTCTGGGACTCATTCACACTATAGCACTGACTTCCAATGTCTGGGGTTCATTCATGTCTGGGGCTCATTCACACTATAGCACCAACTGCTGATGTCTTGGGCCTCATTCACACTATAGTACTGACTTCCAATGCCTGGGGCTCATTCACACTATAGCACCAACTGATGATGTCTGGGGCTCATTCATACTATAGCACCAACTGCCGATGTTTGGGGTTCATTCACGCTATAGCGCCAACATCTGATAAAGGGCTTATTAGCATTAACGCACTGATATTTGATGTTGGGGGTTCATTCACACGACCATTACACTCTGCAACTCTCCATCTTGGAACGACCTAAAATATGTACAATGTGAAGTTATTCTTCTAGCTGCATCATGAGAAATCACAAATGTGCGCAGAAAAACAGATTTAAAAACATGAAAATTATGTTAGTGCATAAAAATAAAAAAAATGCACCAAGAAAAAATTCTCGCAGTATACTTCACCGGGCTGAGGAAAGCAGTTCCCTGAATGAACTCCGCTGGGCTCCTCTCGCCTCATCCACCCGGCTCAGCAGCCCCTCGCCCACGCTCGGACGATCCAACGCCGCTCCAATTAGGGGTGGAAAGGGATTTATTCCCTGGCTGCATTTCTATGTCCCTCTGTGATTTCAGGAGAGATAATCCCCTCTTAGAAATGTAAAGAAATACATTCCGCTAATCAGATTAAATCCACATTAAAAGAAAAAAAAATTCCAGCAGCAAACTTCCACCTGCCGTCTGAATGAGCCCCACCGCCAGGCTCCTAGCCCCATCCGCCGGACCCCTCGCCCCACCACCTAGACCCCTCGTTTCACCCGCCGGACCCCTCGCCCCACCACCTAGACCCCTCGTTCCACCCGCCGGACCCCTCGCCCCACCACCTAGACCCCTCGCCCCTCCCGCCGGACCCCTCACCCCACCACCTAGACCCCTCGCCCCTCCCGCCGGACCCCTCGCCCCACCACCTAGACCCCTCGCCCCACCACCTAGACCCCTCGTCCCACCCCCCGGACCCCTAGCCCCACCACCTAAACCCCTCGCCCCACCTGCCGGACCCCTCGCCCCACCACCTAGACCCCTCGTCCCACCTGCCGGGCTCCTCGCCCCACTACCTAGACCCTTCGCCCTTCCCGCCGGACCCCTCGTCCCACCACCTAGACCCCTCGTCCCACCCGCCGGGCTCCTCGCCCCACCCGCCGGACCCCTCGCCGGGCCCAGCGTTCCTAGATCACTGTTTTGCCATCAATTGATTAGGGTCCAATGAGGGGTGAAAGCGATTTATTCCCTCCCTAACTATTTATCTCCCTCGGGGATCTCAGCAGAGATAACATTCTCAGCTGGAAAGGCAGAAAAATACTTTGATAATTGAAATAAAAAAAATCTCTTTCCTGCAGTGTACTTCCACCTGAGAAGAAACATGTGTGAATGAGCCCCGGGCACAGTGAAAGCCCCTCAAGCACCTATAGGGCTCCTCACCTCATCCGCCCGTCCCCTCCCCCTCCCCAACCACTGGGATTGTCATCGATCAGACGATCCAACGCTGCTCAAATTAGGAGGACTCCAGCACAGAGATAATCCCCGTTCTCCGTCCAGCACTCCACTACTAACAACCAATGGCGATAGAGGTCTCCTTTGTTCTGCTGCCTCCTGGGGGTGACAACATCAAGACCCCCTAAAATAACCAAGTGGGGGGGGCTTGGACCAAAGGTCACCTAGGTGGTCAGTGGCTTAGCAAGAGAGGGTATTGGTCTGCAGATTTCACATCTCCCAACAAAACCAATAAATATTGCAGCAAACTGTCTTCTTGGAAAACTGTGTGTGTAGTCTGATCTCCCTTTTTACATATCAGTCATCAGCTCAGTATATAGTCGATTAAAAAAAAATCAGCCGCCATGAAAGAGGCCATACACCGGACTATTCTAGCGGCAGATAATACAAGAATGCCGGTGCCGTATAAACCTGGAGCAAAATCCGTACAATGCAGGAACTGCGCCAAACCTCTGGAGAGAATAGATAAGTGACTGAATACACACTGTACATGTATACGGCCACTGCACATGGATTGTATATACACTGTACATGTATACGGCCACTGCACATGGATTGTATATACACTGTACATGTATACGGCCACTGCACATGGATTGTATATACACTGTACATGTATACGGCCACTGCACATGGATTGTATATACACTGTACATGTATACGGCCACTGCACATGGATTGTATATACACTGTACATGTATACGGCCACTGCACAGGGATTGTATATACACTGTACATGTATACGGCCACTGCACAGGGATTGTATATACACTGTACATGTATACGGCCACTGCACAGGGATTGTATATACACTGTACATGTATACGGCCACTGCACATGGATTGTATATACACTGTACATGTATACGGCCACTGCACATGGATTGTATATACACTGTACATGTATACGGCCACTGCACATGGATTGTATATACACTGTACATGTATACGGCCACTGCACATGGATTGTATATACACTGTACATGTATACGGCCACTGCACATGGATTGTATATACACTGTACATGTATACGGCCACTGCACATGGATTGTATATACACTGTACATGTATACGGCCACTGCACATGGATTGTATATACACTGTACATGTATACGGCCACTGCACATGGATTGTATATACACTGTACATGTATACGGCCACTGCACATGGATTGTATATACACTGTACATGTATACGGCCACTGCACATGGATTGTATATACACTGTACATGTATACGGCCACTGCACATGGATTGTATATACACTGTACATGTATACGGCCACTGCACATGGATTGTATATACACTGTACATGTATACGGCCACTGCACATGGATTGTATATACACTGTACATGTATACGGCCACTGCACATGGATTGTATATACACTGTACATGTATACGGCCACTGCACATGGATTGTATATACACTGTACATGTATACGGCCACTGCACATGGATTGTATATACACTGTACATGTATACGGCCACTGCACAGGGATTGTATATACACTGTACATGTATACGGCCACTGGACATGGATTGTATATACACTGTACATGTATACGGCCACTGCACAGGGATTGTATATACACTGTACATGTATACGGCCACTGCACAGGGATTGTATATACACTGTACATGTATACGGCCACTGCACATGGATTGTATATACACTGTACATGTATACGGCCACTGCACAGGGATTGTATATACACTGTACATGTATACGGCCACTGCACAGGGATTGTATATACACTGTACATGTATACGGCCACTGCACATGGATTGTATATACACTGTACATGTATACGGCCACTGCACATGGATTGTATATACACTGTACATGTATACGGCCACTGCACATGGATTGTATATACACTGTACATGTATACGGCCACTGCACATGGATTGTATATACACTGTACATGTATACGGCCACTGCACATGGATTGTATATATACTGTACATGTATACAGCCACTGCACATGGATTGTATATACAGTATCTCACAAAAGTAAGTACACCCCTCGCATTTCTGTAAATCTTTTCTTCTATCTTTTCATGTGACAACACTGAAGAAATGACACTTTGCTACAATGTAAAGTAGTGAGTGTACAGCTTGTATAACGGTGTAAATTTCCTGTCCCCTCAACATAACTCAACACACAGCCATTGATGTCTAAACCGCTGGCAACAAAAGTCAGTACACCCCTAAGTGAAAATGTCCAAATTGGGCCCAATAAGCCGATTTACGTCGGCAGAATGGCACCGACAGGCAGAATCACGTAGATCTACGTGATCGCCTTTGTGCAGTTGGGGGGTCCATCCGGACCCCCCTTCACTGCAGTGAGCGGCCGTTAAGTGTTCGGGAGCGATCAGGCATGAGGGGGCGGCCGCTCGATTCCGCCCCCCCCCTCGCGATCGCTCCCGGCCAATGAAAATGCTTCCTCCGCCATGTGATGTAAACAAGGCTGGAGGAAGTGATGTCATCTCCCTCGCCGCGGTCTTTCCGTTCCCGGCGCCGAGCAGAGAGGAAGCAGGTTAGTGCACCAACAGTCCACTGACACGTAGGTACACATAGGCACACAAATCACCCCCCAGTCACCCCCAGATCACCCCCCAGGTCACCCCAAAGCCCCCAATCACAGTGTCACTGATTGCAGTGATCATTTATTTTACTGATCACTGCATTTAGTGTCATCTGTGATTGTAAAAAGTTGCAGGGCAGTTAGGATTAGGCCCCTTTAGGTCCAGGGTAGCCCCCTAAACCCCCCCTAATAAAGTTTAACCCCTTGATCACCCCCCAGGTAACCCTTTCACCCCCTAACTTCAGCGTCACTAAGCGATTGTTTTTCCGATCGCTGTATTCGTGTCGCTGGTGTTTTAGATAGGCAGTTATTTTTTTTTAGGTTCGCCGCAGGTTTTTATTAGTGTCAGGTACCCCCATATATTATTTTAACCCCCTGATTGCCCCTAGAGTTAACCCTTTCACCAGTGATCACCGTATAAGCGTCACTGGTGTCACTGGTTAGCCAGTAAGTTATTTAGTTATTTAGGTTACCCGTCAGGTTTTTATATAGTGTCAGGTACCCCCATATTTAACCTAATAAAGGTTTTAACCCCCTGATTGCCCCTAGTTAACCCTTTCACCAGTGATCACCATATAAAAGGTTACGGGTGACGCTGGTTGATTAGTTTGCTTTTTATAGCATCAGGGCACCCGCCGTATAGAACCCAATAAAGGTTTAACCCCCCTGATCGCCCGGCGGGTGAGATCAATTAGGTTTTAGCGCCAGAGAGGGTCTGCGTCGCCCCAGGCAGTGTTAGGTTAGTGCCAGTAACGCTAACACCCACGCGCAAAGCATACACCCCCCTTAGTGGTATAGTATCTGATCAGATCTATACTAGCATCCCCAGCGGTTTAGGGTTCCCAAAAACGCAGTGTTAGCGGGATCAGCCCAGTTACCTGCTAGCGCCTGCGTTTAGCCCCTCCGCCCAGCCCAGCCCAGCCCACCCAAGTGCAGTATCGATCGATCACTGTCACTTACCAAACACAACACACATAACTGCAGCGTTCGCAGAGACAGGCCTGATCCCTGCGATCGCTAACAGTTTTTTTGTAGCGTTTGATATATTTGCTGACGACAGTCAGGTGCTTTTTTTCCTGTGAATCTTACTAGTGTACCCCTAAATTTAGAGCCCAAAATGGCAAGACGAAGGTACACTAGTAAAGAGGCCTACGAGATTCTGAGCATGACAGATAGTGAAGAGGAGGTCACGTATCTGTCAGATTCAGGCTCAGAATATCTTCCCGTAGAAGACAGTGACGTCAGCGGCCCCACGTCAGATAGCTCTGACGACGAAGTTGGAGTCCCTGCTAAGGTCAGGCGTACCCGATCCCGATCTTCTGAGGTTGTTGAGGAGCAAGAACCGCAGGTCTCTCGTATCATGGAGCAGAGTAGTACTAGCGCCGCTATTCCTTCTGGTGAACTGGCAAGCACCAGCGGCCTAGTACAGCCTGGGCGTACATCCAGCACTGCAGTATCACGTGGTGACGTGGCGAGTCCCATAAGTGCAGTTCAAGCTGGCGAGGTGGCAAGCACAAGTAGTGTCCCGCTGCCACCAAGAAGACAAAGGCAGGCCCGTCGTGCCCATACTGCCCTTCCTGCAGAATTCGCCTATCCTGATTGGGTCCCCACCACTTCTGCAGAACCCGTACTTCCCCCATTCACTGCCCAACCCGGTATTCAGGTGGAAACAGCTGATTTTATTCCAATTGATTTTTATTCGCTGTTTTTCACGGAAGATCTCTATAGATCTATTGTGGACCAGAGTAATTTATATGCTGGTCAATTTATCGCCGCTAACCCCCAGTTGCCTAAAATTGACAGAAATTGGAAACCAATTACGGTTTCCGAATTTAAGACCTTTCTGGGCCTTTCCCTCAACATGGGCACACATAAATTTCCGTCATTGCGTGCTTATTGGTCCACGCACCCAATTGACCACATGCCCGTGTTCTCTGCCTCTATGCCCAGGAAACGATACGAGCAGATTTTGCGGTTCATGCACTTCAACGACAATGAACTTTGTCATCCACGTGGGGACCCTGAATACGACCGGCTCTATAAAATTCGGCCCCTCATAAACCACTTCAACGAACGTTTTGCAGCCTTGTTTACTCCCGATCAAGTTGTCTGCGTTGATGAGTCCCTGATTAAATTTTCTGGCCGCTTGTCTTTCAAGCAGTACCTTCCCAGCAAGCGTGCCAGATACGGGGTCAAGCTCTACAAGTTCTGTGACAGGGCAACAGGCTATGTAGTGAACTTTATGGTTTATGAGGGAAAAGATAGTCAGGTTGAGTCGGTCAACTGCCCGGATTACATAGGGAGCGCTGGCAAGATAGTGTGGAACTTGGTGTCACCCTTATTCGGAAAGGGGTACCACTTGTATGTGGACAATTATTACACGAGCGTGCCACTGTTTAGTCACTTGTTTGATCATAAGATTGGAGCATGTGGCACCGTGCGACCTAATCGCCGGGGCTTTCCCCAGCGGCTTGTAGATGCCCGTCTGAGGCTGGGGGGAGAGCCTGCTTGAAGTGTAATAACTTGCTCGCTATGAAGTGGAGGGACAATAAGAATGTTTTCCTTCTTACCTCCCTTCATGCAGACACGACACTCCAAATTCGTACAGCGACTGGTGTTGTGGAGAAACCACTCTGTGTCCACGAATATAACAAAAATATGGGAGGGGTGGACCTCAACGACCAGTTGATGGCGCCGTATCTAATTGACCGTAAGGCGAGACGCTGGTACAAAAAAGTGTCTCTATCCTTATTCCAATTGGCTTTGCTGAACGCTCATGTGCTATACAGAGCTTCAGGCGGGACGTTATCTCTTCTAAAATTCCAGAATGAGATAGTCACAGAACTCCTGTATCCAGGCGGTTCTGCACCTCACCATCCCCTACCAAATGCAGTAAGCCGGCTGCATGAGAGGCATTATTCGTATGTCCTCCCGAGTACCCCTACCCAACGAGCCCCCCAAAAAAGATGTTGTGTCTGTAGCAAGCGCGGATTTAGGCGTGACACCCGTAGTTTTTGTCCACGCTGTCCTGACAAGCCTGGTCTTTGCCAAGGTGAATGTTTTGAACGCTACCACTCAAAAGTGAAGTTTTAGCGTAGGGTACAGCATTTCACAGACTAGGACACACTTACACAGGGTCTCCCAAGATGCCATCACATTTTGAGAGACCCGAACCATTACAGTTGTAAAGTTACAAAAAAAAGTGTAAAAAAGAAAAAAAAAAACGTAAAAAAAACACAAAAAAAATATAATATAAAAAAACCAAAAATAGTTGTCGTTTTATTGTTCTCTCTCTCTCTCTCTCTATTTTCTCTCTATTGTTCTGCTCTTTTTTACTGTATTCTATTCTGCAATGTTTTATCATGCTTGCTTTTCAGGTATGTAATTTTTTGTTTTCAGGTGCGCCATTCAACTGCAGCGCGGAATTATTTATCTTGACAGCAACAGCGTTTGCTCCCACGATACATAAAGCCGTGACTCCAGTGCTGTAGGAGGTGATTTCACCACCACAGTTAAAAAAAAGAGCATATATGCCGAAGCATGGGGGCAGCAGGGGCGGAGGAGCGATTTTGCTCCTAATGCCGCGTACATACGGTCGAAATTCCGACGGAGGCCTGCCCGTGGAAAATTCCGACCGTGTGTACGCGGCATAACTTTTTTGCGGGAGGATGCCCCCATGCTTCGGCATATATATATTTTAGGCACAGGTTGCGTTAAAACATTTTTTTATTTTTTACTAGGTTTTGTTTTGGTATTTGCTTTGCAGGTATGGCATGGTAAGGTCTTACTGTTGTACTGTAATGTTACTTTGTTTTAATGTTAACCACCATTTGCTTAGCAGGTACGCCATTCAGTTGCAGCGCGGATCTATTTATCTTGACAGCAACAGCGTTTGCTCCCACGATACATAAAGCCGTGACTCCAACGCTGTAGGAGGTGATTTCACCACCACAGTTAAAAAAGAGAGCATATATGCCGAAGCATGGGGGCAGCAGGGGCGGAGGAGCGATTTTGCTCCTAATGCCGCGTATATACGGTCGAAATTCCAACGGAGGCTTGCCCGTGGAAAAGTCCGACCGTGTGTACGCGGCATAACCTTTTATGCCGCGTACATACGGTCGAAATTCCGACGAAGGCTTGACCGTGTGTACGCGGCATAACTTTTTTGCGGGAGGATGCCCCCATGCTTCGGCATATATGCCCATCATTAGAAGTGGGTGGATGAAGGGAGGTATTCTAATGGTGGGCATACCCACCAATCAATCTCTTTTCTTTCTCGTACATCACGGGACACAGAGCGACATAGTCATTACTAATGGGTTATATAGATACCGTCAGGTGCTGGCACTGGCAACTTCCAAAACCGGAAGTACCCTCCCCTATATAAGCCCCTCCCATCCGGGAGCACCTCAGTTTTTTGCCAGTGTCTAAGGTGTTGGCCAAGAAGAAACATGTGTTTTCACTGAGCTTGCGTACAGGTTCTTTTGGGCCTCAGTAAGCTATTCCGGATCCGACCAAAAAAGCTTCATAGCTAAACGGTCGGTACCCGGGCCTTGCAGAGAAGAGCAAGGTTTTGCCTGTAATGCTTCTCTTAGGAGAGCTGGACCCTGGGATCCAGAGCTCTGGTCATACCCACGACCAAGATGTTTTCTGTGCAGGGTGCTATACAGGTCCAGGGGAGTGGAATCCTTGGGAACCCGGTCCCTGAAGGTTTGATTACAATGCCTGCCGTGATAGGTGAAGTTTGGGCTTTTGTGGACCAAACAAAGTCCTGCGGCGGGGAACAGGTAAGTGGGGGCTCCCAGGAACTTTGTTCTATTGGGGGACCCCCAAGCCTAATTTGTCTGTCTGTTACCTAATGGTATTCCCGCAAAATTCTGTGCATGCCTGTAACTACTAAAAAAATGTAATAATTTTTAATGGTGGTCAAGAAAAAAAAAAAAAAACATTTTTTATATATATATTTAATATATTAGACTGCGGTACCTGTGTTTGTCCACTAGAGGCCGCTGTGGAATGTTTTCTTGTCATGTGGACTAGCTTCTTCTCAGCAGAGCAAAGTCCAGGCAGATGGTGAGTTCTCTTATAGGAAACTGCTTCCTCTGCCATGTTGCAGTGCTCGTCCATCCCCCGGCCTGCGGCAAAGAGGGGCCCTGGCTCCTGTCCCTTGTTACCATTTTTTGAAATTAGCGCCGAGGGCGCACGTGGCCGCGTGCGTGCGCGTGCACGCGCCTCTATATATAGAGGTGAGCCGGGAAAGGGGGCGGAGCCTGGGGGATGACGCTCTGTGCGCGCCGCAGCGCTTCTGCGCATGTGCGGGCGTCCCAGCAGTTTTAAAAAAACCACAATATTGTAGTGAGCTGGCTATGAAGTACAGAGACAGAGCTGGCAACATTTAAAGGCATACAGCAAGCGGTTGATACAGGCATCCCCTAGAAAGGCACATTAGTAGACACCAACTGTGATATAGCAGCAATTGTGCTAGACTATTCTCAGTAAAAGTGGTGTATTACGGCTGGAATACCTCAGCTTTAGGCTTAGGAATATGCCGTCCAGAAGCTCCGGAACTGAATCTTCCAGGAAGCGAAAGGGGTCTCATCGGGCTCGGAGGATCTTGGGCATACTTCTGCTGCACCAGTCTCCCCTGAAGTTCAGAGGTAAGTGACCGTAGAGACCCCGCAGGGGTACTTGGTACTGTGGCTGTCCTCAGTTCACCTGCTCCTGTGTATGTAACAGAGGAGGTTTTTTCCTCAGCTCTGGGAGGATTAGAGAGAGATTGTCAACATTTATCGCTGCCTCCCTGTCAGGGAAAGCACGCCCGATCTCCGTCTCCTCCTTCAGAGTGCCTGTTAGCAGAGCAACAGTCCCATACAGGGATCGACCTGCCTGAAGGGGATCAGGATAAGGTTGATTCTGTTATAGAGGAATCAACAGTGGGGGAACCTTTTCTCAGCATCTCAAGCTGAAAGATTATGGGTTCAGTCTCTGACTAACATGGTCCGATCAGCATTTAAAAATGCACCTTGCGGAACCATCAACCACTACTGTATCCTCGTTGGGGTCGCTAGAAGCCCCAGACTGTCTGTTCTTTTCCACTTCACCCTTTACTGAAAGGGCTCATTTACCAGGATTGGGAACGTCCTGAGAAAATATTTATTCCCCCAAGAGATTTCCGGTGGTCTATCCCATGGAGGATAAGTTCATCAAAAAAAAAAAAAAAAAAAAATGGAAGGTCCCTACAGTGGACGCAGCCATCTCTTGTATGTATAAATCACTGACATGTCCAGTGGATAATGTCCAAATGTTCAAGAACCCAATAGATAAAAGATTGGAGTCCTTATGAAAATCTGCTTCTTTCTACAGCAAGCTTGGTGACACAACCAGCAGTAGCAGCTATTGGGGTCTGCTAAGCAGTGAAGGATCAGTTGAAACAGGTCTTGAGGGACTTGACAGATCAGCAGGCTTTGCCCTAGCTGATCTACCTAGAGCCTTAGGCTTTGCGGTTGACGCCATAAAGGATTCAGTCCATCAGGCCTCCCGCCTTACGCTGTCTATAGTACATATGCGTAGGCTCCTATGGCTCAAAAACTGGTCTGCTGAAGCTCCCTGTAAAGAATGGCTGGTTAGCGTCCCATTTCATGGTGAACGCTTATTCAGGGAAAACCTGGACAAATATATCCAGAAAATTTCCAGCGGTAAAAATACGCTCTTGCCGGTTAAAAACAGAGTTAGAGGTCCCTCTTTAAGAGGCCTGCTTCTCCAGTCCCTGGGGCATCGGCTGTGTAACAGTTCCGACGGCCTCCTCGGTCAATTCCCGGGGGTAAAAAACAGGGACAATAGCAGGGTAATGAGAAACCCTGGGTCAGGGGAGGTACAAAACCTCCCCCAAAGTTAAATTCATTGAAGCCCCCACTCAGTCGGGTGGGGGGAGGACTCCAGTTGTTCGCAAGAGACCTGGCGGGACACGATCAAGACAGATAGGTGCTCTCCGCAGTAGGTTTGGGATACAGTTTGGAGTTAAAAAACTCCCCTCCTTCCCGCTTTATAAGGTCAAACGTGCCAAGGGATCCCCAGAAGAGAGGATCCCTCCTGTTGGCACTAGAACTATTGCTCCAAGGAGTAATTATGGAGGTTCCCCTGGAAGAATGAGGGTTCGGGTTTTACTCAAACCTCTTTACAGTCCCGAAGCAAACGCGGACGGGAGGCCCATATTAATTCTAAAAGGGCTATACAAATTCCTGTATATCAGGACTTTCCAATGGAGTCAATCCGATCGGTGGCCACTGCCCTACAAGGGGAGGATTGGTTAGCCGCGATCGACATCAAAGATGCTTATTTGCGCATTCCCATCTTTCCAGTCCACCAAAAATTTCTACGCTTTGCAGTAGAAGGGCGCCATTTTCAGTTCAGAGCCTTACCCTTCGGTTTGGCCACAGCACCACGAGTGTTTACAAAAATTCTGGCCCTTTATTGGCCAATCTAAGAACACAAGGTGTAATGATAATGGCATATCTAGATGACTTGTTGCTGATAGACCACTCAGTGAAAAAACTAGACGTGGTCGTTCACAAGACAATCAAGTATCTGGAATCTCACGGTTGGATTATCAACCGAGACAAGTCACCCCTAAAAACCAGTCAAAAGTCTGGAATACTTGGGGCTAAGGTTGGATTCAGGCCAGAGAAAAATATTCTTGCCTCGAGGAAAGGTGTTGTCTTTGAAAGATTTGATCCACTTAGTGGGTACAAAAAAGACAGCCGTCCATACGCCTGTATATGAGGCTGCTGGGAAAGATGGTGGCATCATTCGAAGCAGTACCCTACGGTCAATTCCATTCAAGGAATTTGCAAGGGGCCATACTGTCAGCCTGGAACAAAAAAGTTCAGGCCCTAGACTTACAATGTCCTTGTCCCCTTCCGTTCGCAAGAGCCTCCGTTGGTGGTTGGTTCCCCAGAATCTGGAAAAAATGAAATCCTTCAGTTCGATTTCTTGGAAGGTGGTCACTACAGATGCCAGCCTTATAGGCTGGGGAGCAGTACTGGAGCAATGGTCTCTCCAGGGCAGATGGTCGGATGCAGAAAAGGCCCTGCCCATCAATCTCTTGGAGATACGAGCAGCCTAGTATGCCCTAGTAGCATGGACATCCAAACTCCAAGGGTCCCCTGTCAGAATTCAATCAGACAATGCCACAGCAGTGGCATATATCAATCGTCAGGGGGGCACCAGGAGTCGTGCAGCCCAAAGGGAGGTAAATTACATCCTGAGATGGGCAGAAAGATATGTCCCAGCCATATCTGCGGTATTCATTCCAGGGGTGGAGAATTGGAAGGCGGACTTTCTAAGTCGCCAACAATTATGCCCAGGGGAATGGTCCCTTCATCCCGAGGTTTTTCGGACAATATGTCAGCGGTGGGGAACACCGGATGTAGATCTGCTAGCATCCAGATTCAACGCAAAGGTGGACAGGTTTGTCTCTTGGACAAGGGATCCCCTAGCTTGCGGCTCGGATGCCCTAGTGTTCCCTTGGGATCAGTTCAAGCTGATATATGCATTCCCACCGCCACAATTGCTACCTCGATTACTCCGCAGAATCAGGGTAGAAAAGAAACCAGTGATTCTGGTGGCTCCAGCGTGGCCCCGAAGAGCATGGTACGCGGAGATTGTAAAAATGTCTGTGGGGAGTCCTTGGACCCTCCCACATCGTCCGGACCTGCTTTCGCAGGGACCGATATACCACCCTTCCTTACCAGCCCTAGGTTTGACGGCCTGGCTATTGAAGCCCAC
This sequence comes from Rana muscosa, assembly GCA_029206835.1. Lineage (NCBI taxonomy): Eukaryota > Metazoa > Chordata > Amphibia > Anura > Ranidae > Rana > Rana muscosa. Next base: position 324,396,863 of record CM055128.1, read on the forward strand.
ATTCTAAAAAAAGAGAGGGCTCTCTAATGCTGTGGTGTCTACCATGATCAATGCCAGGAAACCGGTATCCAGGCAGATCTACTATAGAATCTGGAAGGCATACATCGCCTGGTGTGAGGCCAAAAAATGGCATCCACGTAAATACGTAATAGGTAGGATTCTGGACTTCCTACAATGGGCTGTGGATAGGAAGCTTGCCTTGAGTACTATCAAGGGTCAGATTTCGGCCTTGTCAATATTTTTTCAAAGGCCCTTGGCTTCGCATTCACTAGTCAAAGCCTTTATACAAGGAGTGATGCGTATTAGTCCTCCGGTTAATATTCCCATATGTCCATGGGATCTAAACTTGGTTCTGTCGATTCTACAGAAACAACCATTTGAACCATTACAGCATATTTCCTTGGTGCTTCTCACCAGGAAATTGATTTTTCTAGTAGCCATTTGTTCGGCTAAAAGAGTATCGGAATTAGCAGCTATGTCCTGTAAGGAGCCATATCTGGTTATCCATAAGGACAGAGTAGTGTTACGTCCTCATCCAGCCTTTCTTCCTAAGGTGGTATCGAGGTTTCATTTGAACCAAGATGTGGTTCTTCCTTCTTTTTTCCCCAAACCTACTTCGGTAGAGGAAAAGTTATTGCATTCTTTGGATGTAGTAAGAGCAGCTAAAGCTTATCTAAAAGCCACTGCTCAGATTCGCAGAACGGATACTTTGTTTATTCTGCCGGAAGGCCCCAGAAGGGGTCAGGCAGCGTCAAAATCTACTTTAGCCAAGTGGATTCGACAGGTCATAATACAAGCCTATGGCTTGAGAAGTAGACCGCCTCCGTTCAAAGTTAGAGCGCACTCCACGAGAGCAGTTGGAACTTCATGGGCAGTGCATCACCAGGCCTCCCTGGCTCAAATCTGTAAGGCCGCAACATGGTCTTCAGTACACACGTTTACTAGGTTCTACCAGGTGGACGTTAGAAGTCAGGAGGATGTCGCCTTTGGGCGCAGTGTGTTGCAGGCCGCAAAAGATCCTCATGTCTGATAGCGCTCAGCTTATATATGGTGTATCCCCCCCCTCATTTGGCATTGCTTTAGGACATCCCATTAGTAATGACTATGTCGCTCTGTGTCCCGTGATGTACGAGAAAGAAAATAGGATTTTTATAACAGCTTACCTGTAAAATCCTTTTCTTGGAGTACATCACGGGACACAGAGCTCCCACCCCTCTTTAGGGACACTTATTGCTTTGCTACAAAACTGAGGTGCTCCCGGATGGGAGGGGCTTATATAGGGGAGGGTACTTCCGGTTTTGGAAGTTGCCAGTGCCAGCACCTGACGGTATCTATATAACCCATTAGTAATGACTATGTCGCTCTGTGTCCCGTGATGTACTCCAAGAAAAGGATTTTACAGGTAAGCTGTTATAAAAATCCTATTTTTTTCGTTCAGCCAATAGACTGTATGAAAAAAAAGATTACAATACATGTCCAACAAGGACCAGCAACATACTGGTATGTTGCTGGACTTTGAATGTTTATACCAGAATGATGCCTGCGGGTTTAGGTATCATCTTGGTATCATTCTTTTCAGCCTGCGGCCGGCTTTCATGTAAAAGCAATTCTAGCAGATAATTAGCCTCTAGACTGCTTTTACAAGCAGTGGGAGGGAATGTCCCCCCCCCGGATATAAAAAGCGCCATTGGGAAATTGGGAAAGCATTTTATCACACCGATCTTGGTGTGGTCAGATGCTTTGAGGGCAGAGGAAAGATCTAGGGTCTAACCCCCCAATTTTTTTCAAAAAAAGAGTACCTGTCACTACTTATTGCTATCATAGGGGATATTTACATTCCCTGAGATAACGATAAAAATGGTAAAAAAAAATAAAAATATGGAAGGCACAGTTTAAAAATAAAATAAAAAAGCCAAATAAAAAAAAAAAAAAAAAAAAAAAGCACCGCTGTCCCCCCCTGCTCTTGCGCAAAGGCGAACGCAAGCGTCGGTCTAGCGTCATATGTAAACAGCAATTGCATCATGCATGTGAGGTATCACCGCGAAGGTCAGATCGAGGGCAGTCATTTTAGCAGTAGACCTCCTCTGTAAATCTAACGTGGTAACCTGTAAAGGCTTTTAAATGCTTTTAAAAATTAATGTAGTTTGTCGCCGCTGCGCGTTTGTGCGCAATTTTAAAGCATGTCGTGTTTGGTATCCATGTACTCGGCCTAAGATCATCTTTTTTATTTCATCAAACATTTGGGCAATATAGTGTTTTTTAGTGCATTAAAAATAAAAAAAGTGTGTTTTTCCCCCAAAAAATGCGTTTGAAAAATCGCTGCGCAAATACTGTGTGGAAAAAAAAAATGCAACACCCACTATTTTAATCTGTAGGGCCTTTGCTTTAAAAAAATATATAATGTTTGGGGGTTCAACATAATTTTCTTGCAAAAAAAAATTTTTTTTTCATGTAAACAAAGTGTCAGAAAGGGCTTTGTCTTCAAGTGGTTAGAAGAGTGGATGATGTGTGACATAAGCTTCCTAATGTTGTGCATAAAATGCCAGGACAGTTCAAAACCCCCCCAAATGACCCCATTTTGTAAAGTAGACACCTCAAGCTATTTGCTGAGAGGCATGTTGAGCCCATTGAATATTTTTTTTTTTGTCTCAAGTGATTGAATAATGACCAAAAAATATAAAAATTTACAAAAAGTTGTCACTAAATTATAGATTGCTCAAACATGCCATGGGCATATGTGGAATTACACCCCAAAATACATTCTGTTGCTTCTCCTGAGTAGGGGGATACCACATGTGTGGGACTTTTTGAGAGCCTAGTCGCGTACGGGACCCCAAAAACCAAGCACCGCCTTCAGGATTTCTATGGGTGTAAATTTTTGATTTCACTCCTCACTGCCTATCACAGTTTCGGAGGCCATGGAATGCCCAGATGGCACAAAACCCCCCCAAATGACCCCATTTTGGAAAGTAGACACCCCAAGCTATTTGCTGAGAGGTATGTTGAGTATTTTGCAGATCTCGCTTTTTGTCACAAAGTTTTGAAAATGTAAAAAAAGAAAAAAAAAATGTCTTTCTTAATTTTCAAAAACAAATGAGAGCTGTAAAATACTCACCATGCCTCTCAGCAAATAGCTTGGGGTGTCTACTTTCCAAAATGGGGTCATTTGGGGGGGGGGTTTGTGCTATTTTGACATTTTATGGCCTTCAAAACTGTGATAGGTAGTGAGGAGTGAAATTAAAAATTTATGCCCTTAGAAACCTTGAAGGCGGTGCTTGGTTTTTGGGGTCCCGTACGCGGCTAGGCTCCCAAAAAGTCCCACACATGTGGTATCCCCGTACTCAGGAAAAGCAGCAGAATGTATTTTGGGGTGTAATTTCACATATAACCATGGCATGTGTGAGCAATATATCATTTAGTGACAACTTTTTGTAATTTTTATTTTATTTTATTTTTTTGTCATTATTCAATCACTTGGGACAAAAAAAAAAATATTCAATGGGCTCAACATGCCTCTCAGGTTTTGTACTGCCCTGCCATTTTAGCACCTCAAGAAATGAGATAGGCAGTCATAAATTTAAAGCTGTGTAAATTTCAGAAAATGTACCCTAGTTTGTAAACGCTATAACTTTTGCGCAAACCAATAAATATACGCTTATTGACATTTTTTTTACTAAAAACATGTGGCTGAATACATTTTGGCCTAAATGTATGACTAAAATTGAGTTTATTCGATTTTTCTTATAACAAAAAGTAGAAAATATCATTTTTTTTCAAAATTTTCGGTCTTTTTCTGTTTATATCGCAAAAAATAAAAATCGCAGAGGCAATCAAATACCATTAAAAGAAAGCTCTATTTGTGGGAAGAAAAGGACGCAAATTTCATTTGGGTACAACATTGCATGTCCGCACAATTTACAGTTAAAGCAGCGCAGTGCAAAATTCTGAATTCACCTCTGGTCCTTTAGCTACCAAATGGTCTGGGGCTTAAGTGGTTAATATCGTTTTATTATTGTCATAATAATTATGATTATTCGTTCCGATGAAGTTAAAAACCCAGAAAGTCATCACAGCACAGGGATGGGGGGAGCCCCTCATAATGAGCACAGCACAGGGATGGTGGGAGCCCCTCATGAGCACAGGGATGGGGGGAGCCCCTCATAATGAGCACAGCACAGGGATGGGGGGAGCCCCTCATAATGATCACAGCACAGGGATGGTGGGAGCCCCTCATAATGAGCACAGCACAGGGATGGTGGGAGCCCCTCATAATGAGCACAGCACAGGGATGGTGAGAGCCCCTCATAATGAGCACAGCACAGGGATGGGGAGCCCCTCATAATGAGCACAGCACAGGGATGGTGGGGGCCCCTCATAATGAGCACAGCACAGGGATGGTGGGGGCCCCTCATAATGAGCACAGCACAGGGATGGTGGGAGCCCCTCATAATGAGCACAGCACAGGGATGGGGAGACCCTCATAATGAGCACAGCACAGGGATGGTGGGGGCCCCTCATAATGAGCACAGCACAGGGATGGTGGGAGCCCCTCATAATGAGCACAGCACAGGGATGGGGGGAGCCCCTCATAATGAGCACAGCACAGGGATGGTGGGAGCCCCTCATAATGAGCACAGCACAGGGATGGGGGGAGCCCCTCATAATGAGCACAGCACAGGGATGGTGGGGGCCCCTCATAATGAGCACAGCACAGGGATGGTGGGAGCCCCTCATAATGAGCACAGCACAGGGATGGGGGGAGCCCCTCATAATGAGCACAGCACAGGGATGGTGGGAGCCCCTCATAATGAGCACAGCACAGGGATGGGGGGAGCCCCTCATAATGAGCACAGCACAGGGATGGGGGGAGCCCCTCATAATGAGCACAGCACAGGGATGGTGGGGGCCCCTCATAATGAGCACAGCACAGGGATGGGGAGCCCCTCATAATGAGCACAGCACAGGGATGGTGGGGGCCCCTCATAATGAGCACAGCACAGGGATGGTGGGAGCCCCTCATAATGAGCACAGCACAGGGATGGGGGGAGCCCCTCATAATGAGCACAGCACAGGGATGGTGGGAGCCCCTCATAATGAGCACAGCACAGGGATGGTGGGAGCCCCTCATAATGAGCACAGCACAGGGATGATGGGAGCCCCTCATAATGAGCACAGCACAGGGATGGTGGGAGCCCCTCATAATGAGCACAGCACAGGGATGGGGAGCCCCTCATAATGAGCACAGCACAGGGATGGTGGGGGCCCCTCATAATGAGCACAGCACAGGGATGGGTGGGGGCCCCTCATAATGAGCACAGCACAGGGATGGTGGGAGCCCCTCATAATGAGCACAGCACAGGGATGGGGAGACCCTCATAATGAGCACAGCACAGGGATGGTGGGGGCCCCTCATAATGAGCACAGCACAGGGATGGTGGGAGCCCCTCATAATGAGCACAGCACAGGGATGGTGGGAGCCCCTCATAATGAGCACAGCACAGGGATGGGGGGAGCCCCTCATAATGAGCACAGCACAGGGATGGTGGGAGCCCCTCATAATGAGCACAGCACAGGGATGGGGGGAGCCCCTCATAATGAGCACAGCACAGGGATGGGGGGAGCCCCTCATAATGAGCACAGCACAGGGATGGTGGGGGCCCCTCATAATGAGCACAGCACAGGGATGGTGGGGGCCCCTCATAATGAGCACAGCACAGGGATGGTGGGAGCCCCTCATAATGAGCACAGCACAGGGATGGTGGGAGCCCCTCATAATGAGCACAGCACAGGGATGGGGGGAGCCCCTCATAATGAGCACAGCACAGGGATGGTGGGAGCTCCTCATAATGAGTGGACGACTGCCATATTGAGAAAGGTATTTTTTGCTTTTTAAATTCATCATAACGAATGTTCGTAATTGTTACGAAAAGTTAACGACTCTAACGAAAATTCATATTTCGTACGAAACGAATCCAAATTGAATTTCAAACACGAATTACGAATTTTCGTCTAATACGAAACGAAACAAATTTATTGACGGCGCCCATGTCTACTCTACAGTATATAATACAATCACATACAGACTGCTTACACCTCATTGAAAAATGAGGTCTATAATAACCAGTCTGTCATCATCTGTGTATGGGGTGTCTGAGAACTTCTTGATCAATTAAAGTTCTGATCAGAGCAAACAAATCTTCAGAAATGTGATCAATTAACACGAGAGATGGATTTGGTTGAATTTGATTGGATCATCCAGCGGGACAGATTGTTTCTTCTTTGATGAAAAATATTGTTTGATGATCTCACCGGCCAATCAGCGTTAGCGATTCCAGAGAGAATGAAGGAGATGCGTCTATTATATAAACAATGGTATTGATGTGTGTATTGGTCAGCACAGGGACGGCGCCACATCGCACAGACCGCGGGCGGTCACTGCGCTCCAGAATCTTCCAGTTTGGTAGGAATCGGTCAGGATATCCTGTAAAGCGCTGCACAGACTGTTGCCGCTATATAAATTCTGAATAATAATAATATTAATATATAAATTCTGTATAATAATAATAATAATAATAATAATATATAAATCCTGTATGATAATAATAATACTAATACTTAAATCCTGAATAATAATATTATTGATATATAAATCCTGTATAATATTATTATTAATAATAAATAAATCCTGAATAATAAATTATTATTATTATTCAGGATTTATTTATTATTATTACTATTATTATTATTATTCAGGATTTAAATATTATTATTAATTATAATAATAATATTTAAATCCTGAATAATAATAATAAATAATAATAATAGTAATAATAATAAATAAATCCTAAATAATAATAATAATATATACATCCTGAATAATACTAATATATAAATCCTGAATAATAATAATAATCTTATTATTATAATACAGGATTTATATATTATTAATATATAAATCCTGTATATTAATAATAATAATGATAATAATAAAAAAAAATTCACATTTCCTTTCCTTCCTATTGGCCGATTACATAGCGAGGCCGATATTACGGGTGGCGACCAAAGCCGATTCTTGCACAAAACGTCTCCAATAGTCTAAAGCCAAGAAGTGATGCAATCACCATGAAACGACAATCTGATCATTCTCTGGAATCTGATGGAGGAAGGGAAGAGTGGGAAGAACGACCAATCGGACACCATTTTATTCTCTTTCCACACACACACAGATCCAATTATCAAACAATCGTGCTGCGATCATACAAGGCGATTGACGGCCGGATTCTTAGGAATGACTTCGAAGGAGCAAAAGATATTCCAGACGAGCAGAAGAGGGCGGACTGCCAGGAGACCGATCGTTTTCCAGAAACAGACAGACTTAACCCTTTGTGGGAGATTTACTAAGACTAGAGAGCGCAAAAAACTGGTGCAGCTGTCCATAGTAAACAAATCCGATTCCAGGTTTTTTTTTTTTAATCCTAACCGAACAAGCTGAAGAAGTTAGAAGCCGATTGGTTTCTATGCAGAGCCGCACCAGATTTTGTACTCTCCAGTTTTAGTAAATCAACTCCAATGTGTCCAGTAGCCATAGCTGTGCACAGCCTATTGCATTAGGGTGTGCACCCCCAAAGCTCTGACACACGTGTGTGCGTACATGTGTATATATACTGACGGTGTCAGAGCAGTGGGTGGCATCATTAGGGCAGAGATTGGTGTCAGTAGGGCAGTGGACAGTGTCTGTAGTTTTTCTTTTTATCGTTTTGTTCAATTATTTTTTTAATTGGGTTTCTACAATATTTTTAGGAGTCCCGTTAGGGGGCTTGGGTGAACTATCAGGGGGAATCCGCGACACATACAGTGATTAGGGTGTGCCCAGGCACACCTGGCACACACTGTGCGCATGCCTATGCCAGCAATGATTGCAATAAAATCAATACTCATAATAAAATTATTATTATTACACAGACCCAATGAGCATCCATAGCTTCTCCATGGTGGGGCACCCTGGACTCCCCTCCCCAAAGGATCGCAGACCACCGAAGACCCCTCGGACTAGCAGGAATACAAGCCCCCCCCCCACATATTGCACACAGACCGATGAGCATCTATAGCTCCTCCATGGTGGGGCACCCCGGACCACCCTCCCAAAGGATCGCAGACCACCCGAGACCCCTCGGACTAGCAGGAATACCAGCCCCCCCATATCACACAGACCGATGAGCATCCATAGCTCCTCCATGGTGGGGCACCCAGGACTCCCCTCCCAAAGGATCGCAGACCACCAGAGACACCTCGGACTAAAAGAAATACAAGCCCCCCTCCATCACACATAGACCCCCATGAGCATCTATCTCCTTGTGGGGCACCCAGGACTCCCTGGAACCCCTCGGACTAGCAGAGTACAAGCACCCCCCCCCCCCTCATATCACACACAGATCCCATGAGCATCCAACTCCTCCATGGTGGGGCGCCCAGGACTCCCCACCTGAAGAATCTCAGACCACCCGAGACCCCTCGGACTAGCAGGCATACAAGCCCCCCCATATCACACACAGACCGATGAGCATCCATAGCGCCTCCATGGTGGGACATCCCTCCCGAAGGATCGCATACCACCCGAGACCCCTCAGGCTATCAGGAATACAAGCCCCCCCATATCACACACAGATCCCATGAGCATCCAACTCCTCCATGGTGGGGCGCCCAGGACTCCCCACCTGAAGAATCTCAGACCACCCGAGACCCCTCGGACTAGCAGGCATACAAGCCCCCCCATATCACACACAGACCGATGAGCATCCATAGCGCCTCCATGGTGGGACATCCCTCCCGAAGGATTGCATACCACCCGAGACCCCTCAGGCTATCAGGAATACAAGCCCCCCCATATCACACACAGACCGATGAGCATACATAACTCCTCCATGGTGGGGCATCCAGGACTCCCCTCCCAAAGGATCGCAGACCACCAGAGACCCCTCGGACTAGCAGGCATACAAGCCCCCCCATATCACACACAGACCGATGAGCATCCATAGCGCCTCCATGGTGGGACATCCCTCCCGAAGGATCGCATACCACCCGAGACCCCTCAGGCTATCAGGAATACAAGCCCCCCCATATCACACACAGACCGATGAGCATACATAACTCCTCCATGGTGGGGCATCCAGGACTCCCCTCCCAAAGGATCGCAGACCACCAGAGACCCCTCGAACAGGAATACAAGCCCCCTCCCCAATTCACACTTGTCACACACACATACATGTTTTTCTCTCATCAACTCCACAACGAATCAATTAACAAACTAACTCCACCATGTATCCATTTCCCATTTTTAATAAACGTATCCAATTTATAAAACCAAACAAATACCATTTAAATATTTTGTTACACCCCCCGTTTCATATGATGCATCTGAGCAACCAGTAAAGAAATCTTTTTTATGGTTTTCTCTTAAAAAAAAAAAAAAGAAAGCCCAGCAATCTCACTCCATGGTCATTGGTAGGTTCTAATTAAGATCTTTGTAATCATGAAACCTATGAGAGTGACCAGCAGGCATGCACTAGTTTAGGAACTACAGATCCCAGCATTCCCAGGGTAACAGATCACACAGCTAGTAAAATTAAGGTCTTGACTACCATCCAATTCACAGCAATGACTGCCAGGCATTCAACAGAGGAAGTCCCAGCAATGTCTAGGGTCACAGAATCAATAGATAAATGTATCTTCTACAATGAATCTCACTGGTGGGACCACCGGGCATTTATCAATGGAAGTACCACAAGTCCCAGCAGTCTCTGGGGGTCACAGAACCAGCAGATTAAGGCATCTTTTACAATGAGATTCACAAGAGTGACCACCAGGCATTCAACATTTGAACTCCAATTCCCAGCAGTCTCTGGGGTCACATATCACCAAGCCGGTAGCTTGAGGACATGGAGGAACTACATGTCTCAGCAGTCTCTGGGGTCACATATCACCAAGCTGGTAGCTTGAGGACATGGAGGAACTACATGTCTCAGCAGTCCTGGGGTCACATATCACCAAGCTGGTAGCTTGAGGACATGGAGGAACTACATGTCTCAGCAGTCCTGGGGTCACATATCACAAAGCTGGTAGCTTGAGGACATGGAGGAACTACATGTCTCAGCAGTCCTGGGGTCACAATCACCAAGCTGGTAGCTTGAGGACATGGAGGAACTACATGTCTCAGCAGTCCTGGGGTCACATATCACCAAGCTGGTAGCTTGAGGACATGGAGGAACTACATGTCTCAGCAGTCTCTGGGGTCACATATCACAAAGCTGGTAGCTTGAGGACATGGAGGAACTACATGTCTCAGCAGTCCTGGGGTCACATAATCACCAAGCTGGTAGCTTGAGGGCATGGAGGAACTACATGTCTCAGCAGTCCTGGGGTCACATATCACCAAGCTGGTAGCTTGAGGACATGGAGGAACTACATGTCTCAGCAGTCTCTGGGGTCACATATCACAAAGCTGGTAGCTTGAGGACATGGAGGAACTACATGTCTCAGCAGTCCTGGGGTCACAATCACCAAGCTGGTAGCTTGAGGACATGGAGGAACTACATGTCTCAGCAGTCCTGGGGTCACATATCACCAAGCTGGTAGCTTGAGGACATGGAGGAACTACATGTCTCAGCAGTCTCTGGGGTCACATATCACAAAGCTGGTAGCTTGAGGACATGGAGGAACTACATGTCTCAGCAGTCCTGGGGTCACATAATCACCAAGCTGGTAGCTTGAGGGCATGGAGGAACTACATGTCTCAGCAGTCCTGGGGTCACATATCACCAAGCTGGTAGCTTGAGGACATGGAGGAACTACATGTCTCAGCAGTCTCTGGGGTCACATATCACAAAGCTGGTAGCTTGAGGACATGGAGGAACTACATGTCTCAGCAGTCCTGGGGTCACATAATCACCAAGCTGGTAGCTTGAGGGCATGGAGGAACTACATGTCTCAGCAGTCCTGGGGTCACATATCACCAAGCTGGTAGCTTGAGGACATGGAAGAACTACATGTCTCAGCAGTCTCTGGGGTCACATATCACAAAGCTGGTAGCTTGAGGACATGGAGGAACTACATGTCTCAGCAGTCCTGGGGTCACATATCACAAAGCTGGTAGCTTGAGGACATGGAGGAACTACATGTCTCAGCAGTCCTGGGGTCACATAATCACCAAGCTGGTAGCTTGAGGGCATGGAGGAACTACATGTCTCAGCAGTCCCGGGGTCACAGAGCTAGTAGATTATAGGGTCTTCTACAATGAAACTTACAAGGAGTGACCACCAGGCATACAACATGAGGAACTACATATCCCAGCAGTCCTGGCATCACAAACCACAAAGCTAGTAGATTTAAACCTATGCTACAAGGACCACTAGAATGACTGCCAGGCATACAACAGGAGGCACTACAAGTCCCAGCAGTCCTGCGGTCATGGAACCAGTAGATTAAGGTATCTTCTACAACGAAACTCACAAGGAGTGACCACCAGGCATTCAACAGTTGAGGAACTACAAGTCCCAGCAGCCACTGGGGTCACAGAGCTAGTAAATGAAGGTGTATTCTACAGAAACTCACAAGGCGTGAACCACCAGGCATACAACAGAAGGAACTAAAAATCCCAGCAGTCCTGGCATCACAGATCACAAAGCTAGTAGATTTAAATCTATGTTACTATGAGGATCACTAGAGTGACTGCCAGGCATTCAACAGTTAAAGAACCACAAGTCCCAGCAGTCTAGTGGTCACAGAGCTAGTAGATTAGGGGATCTTCTACAATAAAAAACTCTCAGGAGTGACTATCAGGCATACAAAGAAAAAAAAGGAAACTACAAGTCCCAGCAGTCCCGGGGTCACAGAATCAAGTCTTTGCTACCATGAGGCTCTGTAGAGTGACCACCAGGCATACAAGAGGAACTACAAGTCCCAGCAGTCCCGGGGTCACAGAATCAAGTCTTTGCTACCATGAGGCTCTGTAGAGTGACCACCAGGCATACAAGAGGAACTACAAGTCCCAGCAGTCCCGGGGTCACAGAATCAAGTCTTTGCTACCATGAGGCTCTGTAGAGTGACCACCAGGCATACAAGAGGAACTACAAGTCCCAGCAGTCCCGGGGTCACAGAATCAAGTCTTTGCTTCCGTGAGGCTCTGTAGAGTGACCACCAGGCATACAAGAGGAACTAAAAGTCCCAGCAGTCCCGGGGGTCACAGAACCAGTAGATTAGGTTTCTTCTACAATGAATCTTGCAAGGCTTGACCACCAGGCATACAACAGTTGAGGAACTACAAGTCCCAGCAGTCTCTGGGGTCACAGATCAAAAAGCTAGTAGAGTAAAGTCTTTGCTACCATGAGGCTCAGTGGAGTGACCACCAGGCATACAAGAGGAACTACAAATCCCAGCAAAAAACGTTTTCTGTTATCTGCCGAGGTAAGCTTGTTTTTATTTATGTATTTATATTCATTTGTATTTATTTTTCTATATATGTAAATATGTTTTTAATAAGCAGTCTCTGGGGGTCACAGATCACTAAGCTACTATAATAGAATCAAGTCTTTGCTACCATGAGGCTGAGTAGAGTGACCACCAGGCATACAAGAGGAACTACAAGTCCCAGCAGTCCCTGGGGGGGGTCACAGATCACAAAGCTAGTAGAATTAAGTATTTGCCTCCATGAGGCTTAGAGAGTGACCACCAGGCATACAAGAGGAACTACAAGTCCCAGCAGTCCCTGGGGGGGGTCACAGATCACAAAGCTAGTAGAATTAAGTATTTGCCTCCATGAGGCTTAGAGAGTGACCACCAGGCATACAAGAGGAACTACAAGTCCCAGCAGTCCCTGGGGGGGGGGTCACAGATCACAAAGCTAGTAGAATTAAGTATTTGCCTCCATGAGGCTCAGAGAGTGACCACCAGGCATACAAGAGGAACTACAAGTCCCAGCAGTCCCTGGGGGGGTCACAGATCACAAAGCTAGTAGATAAAAGTCTTTGCCTCCATGAGGCTCAGAGAGTGACCATCAGCCATACAAGAGGAACTACAAGTCCCAGCAGTCCCTGGGGGGGTCACAGATCACAAAGCTAGTAGATAAAAGTCTTTGCCTCCATGAGGCTCAGAGAGTGACCATCAGCCATACAAGAGGAACTACAAGTCCCAGAGGTCCCCGGAGTCACCGATCACAGCGACATTAGATGGAGCTGCCATAAACGTTCGGCATCGCTGTCAAAGTCACCTACCTACAGCGAACGGGAATGTGTGGTCGGCGTCGCTGAGCTTTCGCTGTCATGAAAATCCGATCCCAACTCACAGAGTACAAAGCGGGGTCTCTGCCGGCGACGCTCAATCATGGTAGGTTCCGCGGCACTCTCTGCGGACAGGTGTCAGAGGGACGCGGAACGCCAAACGTTCCGGAGCGCCCGGCTGTGCGATGTGGGAAAGAGCCGGAGACCATGTCTCTGCACACAGCTCCAGTGTACTGAGAGGCAGAGAGAGGGAGGGAGAGAGAGAGAGAGAAGGGGCCCCTCCCGTCCAGGGGCCCTCCCAGGAAAACAATGATGTCATGAGCTGGGATTCCTCGGGGAGGCAGCTGCAGGTTTAAAGTCCTCTGCCAGTTCATTCAAAGCCTTCGCCTGTCAGAGGCTGAATCACAAATCCGGGACGAAGGTCGCTCGCTGACTCTCCCACACCCGTGACATCTGCCCACCCGGGGTAACGGGGACGAGGACACCGGGCGGCGTGCCACAGAGGGCCAACGGCGGGGTGACCGGGCCCAACGGCGGGGTGACCGGGCCCAACGGCGGGGTGACCGGGCCCAACGGCGGGGTGACCGGGCCCAACGGCGGGGTGACCGGCCAACTTTATATTTTATTCATTTTGTTCTTCCGATTCCAAGCCTCCGATGGAGTGAATTCTTTGGATGATACAGAGGAACTATAAAGTATCTCAATGAGGACTCTACTGATACATTGTAACAGCGTTGCCAACTTCCCACAGCATATTTTACTGACAAAACATGAAACTTTTACTGACAGAGGACATTTTTACAGACAACCTGAAAAATGACAGAACTATTAAAATACTAAGATAATCAATATTTCAACAATATAAACACAATAGGGAAACACTGAAGCCCCGTACACACGATTGGATTTCCTATGGATTCTAGTCTGATGGATTTGTCCATCGGATATCCGATCTAACTGTTTTCCATCAGTCTTGCCCACACACCATCAGTCAAAAAACCGACTGCTCCAAACGCAGTGACGTAAAACACTCCGATGAGCCGAGAAAAATGAAGTTCAATGCTTCTGAGCATGCATCGACTTGATTCTGAGCATGCGTGGGATTTTTATCCAATGGACTTGCCCATAGACGATCGGAATTTGCTATCGGTTTTGGATCCATCAGAAAAATTTAAAACATGTTCTATTTTTTAAAACCGATGGAAAAAAGACCGATGGGTCCCATACACGATCGGTTTGTCCGATGAAAAAAATACATCAGACGGTTTTCATCGGTAAAACCGATCGTGTGTACAGGGCTTGACAATACCCAGGACAAGTCATTTGCCGGGTTTACACTTAGAAAGTCAACACAGCGTGACAAATTAGCCCCCGATATTTACAGACAGTTGTAGAAATCACTTATTTTTTTGGCAGTCAGTAAATTTTCCGATGGTTGCCAACCTTGCATAGTAAAAATATATATATTAGAAAAAAAAACACACCCCATTATATACATATATAAAAACACAGCACATCCAATCAGTATTACAAACAACCTTTCAATAATTTGTGTCATTTTACAGATTATCTACATATTGAAAAGCGAGAATCTGACAACTGTATGTTCAGTGTCTCTCTCTCTCTCACAGTCTCTCTCTCACAGTCTCTCTCTCTCACAGTCTCTCTCTCACAGTCTCTCTCTCACAGTCTCTCTCTCACAGTCTCTCTCTCTCAGTCTCTCTCTCTCTCAGTCTCTCTCTCTCTCAGTCTCTCTCTCTCTCAGTCTCTCTCTCTCTCAGTCTCTCTCTCTCTCAGTCTCTCTCTCTCTCAGTCTCTCTCTCTCTCTGTCTCTCTCTCTCTCTCAGTCTCTCTCTCTCTCTCAGTCTCTCTCAGTCTCTCAGTCTCTCTCAGTCTCTCTCAGTCTCTCAGTCTCTCTCAGTCTCTCTCTCTCTGTCTCTCTCTCTCTCAGTCTCTCTCTCTCTCTCAGTCTCTCTCTCTCTCTCAGTCTCTCTCTCTCTCTCAGTCTCTCTCTCTCTCTCAGTCTCTCTCTCTCTCTCAGTCTCTCTCTCTCTCAGTCTCTCTCTCTCTCAGTCTCTCTCTCTCTCAGTCTCTCTCTCTCTCTCAGTCTCTCTCTCTCTCTCAGTCTCTCTCTCTCTCTCAGTCTCTCTCTCTCAGTCTCTCTCTCTCTCTCAGTCTCTCTCAGTCTCTCTCTCTCTCAGTCTCTCTCTCTCTCAGTCTCTCTCTCTCTCAGTCTCTCTCTCTCTCAGTCTCTCTCTCTCTCAGTCTCTCTCTCTCTCAGTCTCTCTCTCAGTCTCTCTCTCTCTCAGTCTCTCTCTCTCTCAGTCTCTCTCTCTCTCAGTCTCTCTCTCTCTCAGTCTCTCTCTCTCTCAGTCTCTCTCTCTCTCAGTCTCATTTTATAGTAGCATTAATTTTCTTTTGTAATATTACACATGCTCTTTCTTTGGTACAGTACTATATATGTTTTACATGATATAAATATATATAAAATGTCCCCTCAATAATGCTGATTAATGTTGCATCATCTACTGTATTAAACGTTTATTTTTACACCACGTCCAATTTTACATATGCTCTTTTAGTATTACAATTATAATATATATTACTAATTTAGATATTTAGATATCTACTACTAGTGTGTGTGTGTGTGTGTATAGATTTACATTTATTTTAAATATAAATAATGCGGTTTGATTTTGAATATTCTAATATTACACATGTTCTTTTATTCTTACACTACTTATATATATTTTACATATGCTCTTTTATTGATACAAATATACCCCTCTCTCATGGGCGTCCGCTCCGCAGGGCAAGGGGGGGGGGGGAGTCAACTGCCCCCAACCCCCCCCCTGGAGAAACACTATATTTATATGGGCATGGTGTGAAGCGGAATTATCCTCAAGAACTATTTCACACTGCCAGCTGGCCACGTT